>CP136870.1:1623176-1718176 GCA_033000465.1 Sciaenops ocellatus
TTATGAGGACCGATCATTTGTTTGCATGCAGGTGCGCCTGTGTGTGTGTGTGCGCGTGAGTGGTCGAGTACACACTGTGCTTACAGTAGGAGTGTTGTGTGTGTGTGGGCAAGCGAGAGTGAGTGTGTGCGCACGCATGTGTCTGGGGGGGGATTTTACCTTTTTAAGATCTGTTGTATATCAGACAAACCTCCTGAGGGCTTTAGCAGGTTAAAATAAGGTTTACTGTAAATGCTTCCATGCTCACTTCTTACAAGCGACGCTGTTGTTTCTCTTTCCGTTTGTTGTTGTCGTCTCTTGCTGTTTGTTTGTTTGTTGTTGCATGGAAGCTTGTGGACCTCTGCTCAGTAGCAGCATGCTGAAGGTCCTTTTTTTTCTGGTCTTACGTGTTCCTGACCAAAAGAGAACACTAGTGAGCCAATAGTGTCATACCAGAACACTAGTGAACTAATGTGAGGGTGTCGGAACACTACTGGACCAATAGTATTGCACCAGAACATGAGTGGACCAATGGTGTTGGACCAGAACCAGTTTAACTAATGGGAGCACAGATTAACTTAATATTTTGGTTCCTGCTGTGGACAAACTAGAAATGCACTAAATAAACTCTTTCTAAAGAAGTTAAATGAGCGTCTTGTCTTATTTTTTGGAATGTTTTTCACTCGTGTTGACTCATGTTGAAGCGCTTTGAGTAAATAAATGAGATTCCATTCACCTCCAGAATTAAACTGATTGACTGACTCATTTTTGTTTGAAATTTGGGTGATCTGACTCTTTAAAACATGATTCAGTTGTTCTGTTTCAATCTACGCAGAGCAATGCAGCAGAACTTTCTGCCCTTGTGTTATTTCTAAGCAGGTTTTGTGTATGTAAGATGCTCACACTCAAAGTGACAAAGAAAAGTCAAAACTTTGTATACTAAAAAAACACTTCTTAGGGTTTGGAGTGTGTTGTCTCTAAATTAAAGAGCTGCTTACACCTGAAAAATACAAACGTCACGTCAGTTTTGCATCCCTGTCTGTTTGTACGAACCATAACAGTATGCTGATTTCTGTATACTGCATGCAAAAAATGTTGAATTTAGACAAGCCAATCAAACCAGTTCTATAACCACTAGGTGGCACTTGTAGCTCAGCGTTGTGTTCTGCTGATTTCTTAAAGTCAACTCATCCTGGGAGACAGTACAGTATAAAAGAAATGTTTTGGAAATTTAGCAAACATTTAAAGAAAGAAAAACAAAGAGAGTTTTACGATAAAGTCATCTTTTACTTTGTGTGTGTGTTTGTTCATTTCTCTCAGACAGAGGCATTTCTGCTCAGAGGGGAGTGTAAGATCCTTTGAAGTAATCACAAACATCAAGATAAAGTGCAAAAGGCAAATATGAAAAATACACATAATGGTTAAAACCAATACTTTCACATTGCAATAATAAACATTTTCTCATTGTATTCAGGAACAGTGTCATACTCAATATGCTTTCCTAATGGTTTCAAAACAGCTCACTAATAAAGATAACTTAAGGTAATAATAATTGCTTTTTCATTTGACATTAGTATCCTGTAAGAACAGAATAAAGTCAGTGGGTGTAGGAAGTCTGGCCTGTAACTCTGAACTTGCAGTGCTGATGAACCACACTCTCCCTTTACTTTGCATTTCTATGAAATAATCACATTTTCACTTTCTGCAGCCCTGTGCAAATGTAAACACACATGCAAACCCACACAAACATATATATATATTTCATGTTCATAGTGATCCACATCAATATTGTACTGGTACATCAGTCAAGTCTGTCATATTTACAGTGGCTGACGCAGCATCACACTGCTGCACTTTCAAACATTCCTCTTTTTGTTAACAGGTAAGAGGAGGGAAGATTTGGTCAGAGTCTGTCATCTTCACCCTTTCTCCTCTTCTTCTTCTTCTTCTCAGTGCCAATTATCTTGCTCTTCATCTGTTTCTTCTCTTACACATCCTCTTGTCACAGTGCTCTCCATGTATCTATCTGTTGATCCATTTCTGTTCAGTCTAGGTTGCCTTCTTTGACTCCCACTCCTGAAAACCATGAGAGAGTACAAAGTGAGGACACACACAAAGTACAGCAGTTGTATGATCTTAAATGTAGACTTATATCATTTAGACTCACACACAAACACGCATGCACACACACTACCTTGGCCTTCTGCATGACGTTCCCCTTTGAGGAGGCGTAAAGAGATGGAGGGCGTTTACGAAGCTCAGATGCTGAATTGACTGGTACTGTCTCATTGTAAACCTTTTCAACCTTACTGCCCTGTGCCTGTACACACAAACACAAACACACACACACACACACACACACACACACACACACACACACACACACACAGAGGAATTAATTGCAAAAGTGTTCTTGGAATGTTTCTTAGCAGGGTCTTCAAGTAGGTTACTGCTAGGCAACCAGAGGAGAGGTCTAATCTGAAATGATACAGTTTGCTAACATTTGGTAATCAAATCCAGTGATTTTCAGAATCTACCAAAGAACAGGGTAAACATACAGTATTAAGAAATGAAAAGAAATGACAGATTTTAACAACTCTTGGATTTCTCTCAGTTCTTCACTTTATCATTTTCTAAGATTCATGCAGAAGATGAACTCTGCTGTAGCAGCCTACTTTGATGCTGATCTTGGTGTCAGAGGGCGGACCCAGTGCTCCTCTAGCCAATGACTTCTTCAGGTTTTCTTTGACCTCTGTCAGTCTGAGCTCCAATTCCACCCTTTCCTCCTCTTTCTGTTTACACAGCGTCTCCAGCTTGGCTAACCGCTGTTCCACACCATGACCTGCACACACGCACGCACACACGCACACACACACACACACACGGATAGTTAGCACTGCTACAAAGCTGAAGTCTAAACAGTGCTGTATGTGTGATTTCACTCTGACCTGTAACGCTCTTCATCTCCTCCTTCACCTCCCTCTTCTCCCTGCGCAGGGAAATCAATTTATGTCTGAGCTCTTCCTTTTGCTTCTCCAGCTCCTCTTTCTGTGTCAGGTAGCGCCTGGCGTCCTCCTCTGCACGCGTCTTCCCATACCGTCCATACTGATTTACGTCTAAGAGAACAGCGGAATATAAATAGAGAGAGCAGAATTTACTTTTCACCACAATCATAATCAGGAGAAGCCATATCTAGCAATTTTCAGGTTAGGAAGAGAGCTGCAGCCACATTTTCTATCATATCATTTTTATGTGGTAAAGAGACTCACTGGAAGCGTGTCTCTTGATGGTGGCCTGTTGTTCTGTTTTCTCAGAGTCCCTACTGGAGAAGGAGGCATGACGTCTCACCTGCCCAGCTCTGCTCTCAGCATCTTCATCCTGTCAGAGAAACAAATACATTTTTAATCATATACATAACACATACAACACACATTTAAAACATTTCCATGGCCCATTTTAAGTCTAAGTAAGTTTAAGTTTAAGTAAAATGTCATACAGGGAGATTCCTTCAGCTTGTCATTTAGCTGAAGTTTAATCCTGAACATCCACAAATTCAAACACACGCAGAAGCAGAATAATAGAGACAGAAGTCATAATAATTGAAGTAATTTAAAAAAAATCTGCAACTGAACATGAAGGTAAGAAGAAAATATCTGTGGTGACAGCAGAGAGGCAGATTATGACTCTGAGGCTTAAATTGTCTCTAGGTGTAATGATATTTTAAGTTATCACTGGTTCATATGATGCTTCCTCACCGCAACACTCTCATAGACCTCATCGTATGTTCTGGAGTCTGTTGAGGTACTGCTGGAGGAAGTAGCAGTGGTTGTGGCCCATCTGAGAGGAAAAAACAAAAGCAGAGACAGATGCTTTTCAGGATAAAAACAGGCAGAAAATCTGGAGGATTGCATGCAGAAACACACAAACATATACTGGCGGAAGTGACTCACAGGAAGGAGTGTCTGGCAGCGTGCCGTATGTCAGTGAGCGTATCCACGTCAATGTAATCGTAGTGCAGTTCTTCAGGGAGAGTGGCGCTACCAGTCTCTGCAAACAACACACCCAGCCAGCGGCCCAGATCCTCTGAGCAGCTGGCCTGATGGACACACACACAAACAAAGTGACTTGAAAACAATGTAGGTGTGTCAGGCCTGTGTACATGTCTGTCTCATCTGCGTCTACAAGGATACTTAAAGGACATGCCACAAACCAATTGAAACTGGTTCCCAGTTAAAATTGTTCAAGATATTTAGATACCACAGTAAAGTACCTCTAAAGATGCTAGCTCGCTGCCGGCCTGCAGGATACAGAAGGAAAAGGGATGTTTAGGGCCGAGACCACCTGTCACCACCTCTGCACCTTTGAGTGGCACCACAATGACTGGAGGCCGCTGGTCCCCGGGGTCCTTCTGCAGGTACAAGCTCCCACCCCGCACTACACACCAACGCTCCTTCCAAGAGCCACTCAGACACACACTGAGGTAGCCTGTGAAGAGAGAGACGAGGAATGTGAGAGTGATGTTTAGTGTATTACCACGGACAGAGTCAGTTTGTACTTCAGCAGATTCTTAAATAAGCCACCCACAAGCTAACCAACTAGCCAGTCAATCAATAGCTTCTTGATCAATTTGTATCCTCACCACAGCGGGGGTTGTCATGGTGACCAGAAGATGAGGGAAGCTCTCCAGGTAAAGGAGGTTTCCGCTTGGAGAAAGTGATGATCCGATTGATTTTCTTCCCTGCTGCTCGGCTCATGGACCCCGTCAGCTCTGAAAACGCTCCGCGCTTCCCCCTGTCTAATATCAAACATACCCTGGTCAGACCATGCTGAGCTGACAAAGTGGAGCACCTGATATATCGTATCTGTGAGTGAAATCTTACATAAACTACAACCAGTGAAAGGAGATAACGTTGCCTCATAAATTCAGTGTCTTGCTGTGTCTGTATTAAAAACTGGAAATGAATAAAAACTTTCAAGTGAGTGTGAAACTCAGGACTGTCATTCTCACTATACTTTTAGAATTCAATAATAATATCACATTTGAGTTCAAAGAAGTCTTATTATTTATTCAGCCTAACCCTAGAGTGTGTTCGCATGTTCATACTGCATGTACCAGGTGCTGCAGCACTCTGTCATACTTCCTATGATGTCAGTGGGAGACAATCGCAGGAAGAGGACAGGAAGGATGTCATATCTGTTCGCACCCCACTTCCTGTCTCTCCCTCTCTCTCATGTCTCTTTATGTCCAGAGCTGCTCAGTCAGTGACCAGTTTGTAACAGCATGACAATGTATAACCTATATTCTGACCCACATTGTGGATCCTCTGGTTTATCCTTCCTGATTTTGTAGATAGACAAACAAAAATAGTGTACATGCTTTTGATCAGACTCTTAAAAGGGTGTGTGTGTGTGTGCGTGTGCGTGTGCGTGTGTGTGTGTGTGTGTGTGTGTGTGTGTGTGTGCGTGCGTGTACTTGTGGGAACTGGGCTAAAGAGAGAGAGTGAGGACATTTTTGGAAAATTAGGACATTTTAGTCTTCATGTCGTTGAAGGACAATTTGAGAGTTAAGACTTGATTTTGGGTGTAGGTTGTGTTTAGGTGTGGTGTATGGTCAGGGTTAATTAACTGTTAACTACAACTTCCCAAATGTCTGTTCAGACTGGACATTAGAATTACTGACTTGGAGTGCTGGCTAACTCCGCCCATCATTTACTGGACTTGACTGTTAGCTCATGGTTAGCTAGCAGAGCAGTATCATAGTAGGAGGTGTGTGTTTAGGTTGACATTTCCAAAGAATGTGGCTGAGATCAAATTTATTCATTTCACCCTTCTAATCTAACAACGTTGATGAGGGTGGTGTAGGTGTAGATTAACAGTCCTAAAGCACTGCCTCAGAGTCTCCATACAACTATTGAGACATCACGGACAGGTCTTTAAATATGTATTATAATTAAAGGAGTTATTGCCTAATCAAGTTTCAGTAGCACACAGGCACAAATAAATGATCAAATGAACACTCACGGAGGGACAACACACAGCTACAGCCACACAACATCCATCCATTATCTGTAACCGCTTATCCTCAGCAGGGTCACGGTGGAGCTGGAGCCTATCCCAGCTGACTTTGGGCAAGAGGCAGAGTACACCCTGGACAAGACGCCAGTTCATCACAGAGCACATAGAGACAAACAACCATTCACACTCACATTCACACCTACGGACAATTTAGAGTCACCAGTTAACCTGTTAAGGTTCATGTCTTTGGACTGTGGGAGCAAGCCAGAGTACCCAGAGAGAACCCATGCAGAAAGGCCCCAGCCGAGGTTCAAACCAGGAACCTTCTTGCTGATGCGACTGCACCGCTGCACCACATATAAAATGTTATATGTTGTATGCTATGATCACTGTTACTATGTGTAAGAGTCTACAGTATCCATCAGCTTGTTAAAAATAGTCTAGTTTTACAAGTTCATCAATAACTGCTGGTAGGTAAGGTAAGGTAAACTTACTCAGTGAGTCAGTGGTGTCCCGTCCTGGTCCCTGACTAGTGGACTGATTGTCTGCTGTTGGCCCGCTGTCTGAGTCTGATGCCGGCCGGTCACACAGCAGTACCTAAAAGAAAAAGAAGAAACCTTAAACACCTTTATTTCCTTGTTAGATGAGATGAGAGGAAAGTATTAACACATATATCTATCCTGTTTTAGAGAATCTTTCTGTCTTTTAACTGAGCAAAATCATGTCGACAAACATGACACAGAAGTCTCTTGAAATTTAGTTTATTTATGTACTTGTATTTTTAAAACTATTATGCCAACGTGGGGTGTAACTGCCATGTCACCATGCATTCAGCTCGCTGGCTTTGCAGCTGTGTGCCAAAACTTTGTTGTGGGTATGAAGCTCCTTGAAAACCGGCCAGCTCAGCAACCACAATAATGTCACCTCACTCACTCCTCAGAAGCCAAAGGAACAGTTGTGTCATGCATGGGCGTAAAGAGGTGATGTCACTGACAGACAGTGAAATGTGAAACTAGCAGAGTGTAGATTCAGAGTGAAATACACCTCAGTAAATGGAGAAAGAGATATTACCATTAAATATAACTCAGACAAATTGAACTGTGAAACTGGCACAGAGAACCTTCATTTAGACAGAAAATTCAAGACATCTGTGACACACACACACACACACACACACACACACACACACACACCTTGTCCAGCTCCATCTTCCTCTGTATAATGGGAGATGTGGATCCATCCGGTCCTTCAGTGTTGCTACATTGGCTGCCGACATCTTGCACTACCTGGTTGGAGAAAAAGAAAACGTTCACTTTCAAACAGCCTTGTGTTCTCCCCTCATCCAATCGTGTCTTCCGCACTCTCGTCTGTCTCGACAACATCCCCCTGATATAATGTGGTCAATAAAGTTACCTTGAGCCATCGCTGGGCCTGCTCTTTACTCTGAACAGCCAAGACTAGTGCTTCACCTCCAGGTAACGAGAAGCGTAACTCATGTCTCTTTTTCCGGCCTTCCTTTGGGACATAGATGACGTTGCACAGATTCAGTGGGAGCTCTGTGTGAGGAGTGCTCTCTTTGATGCTCTTAAAGCACTATAAAAGAGAGGTATAGAGGGACAAAGTTTGACTTCTCATTTCATACTATTTCACTTGGTACTTACATGTAAAAAAAAATTGTAATATTGTAATGTCACCATCCCAACATTTAGCCCTAGATAACAGCTGGTACACATTATATCCTTTGATTTTAAAGTTTATACCAACATTCATCAACAGCTCTAATTACCTGCAGTTTATTGTCTCGGACAACGACTAGCTGCTTAGCCCACTGGCCAAAGCGTTTCTTCCGCAGCAGGAAGGCACAGATGCGGCAGTCTCTAATTGGTCCATCTGGGTTCTCCTCAGCCGTCCATCTCTGAGGCTGTTCCCGCCCTTTGGCCTCTTCTTCTTCTTCTTCGTAAGACTCATAGGAGCTGCTCAGAGCATCGGAGTCATTGTCTGAGCCCACAAAATAACAGAACTAATTAATTTACAAAACATTTTCAGGTTCTGTTCATGTATGCATTCCACATATTTGAAACATCTGGCCCTGTGGCTGCACGTTTCCAAAGAAAGATATGTGTGAAAAGAGGTGAAAGAACATCCACACAGGGTGGGAGACATTATCTCTTTACTCCTGAAATGTTTTTTGATAGACACACTGGAAATTTTGGCCTCTAGAGCCCCGAGTGAAGTGTTTGACATTACACCTTTTCTGCGATATTCCCAGCCATGTCTCTGACAGTAACATGGCCCATTTGTATTTAGTATTTAGTGTACTCCATGTTTTAGGTTTACCTTATGGTGTTATGTTTGCTCCCTGATATAATAGAATGATAAATGAGAAAGAAGCACCTCTAAATAGGTAGTATATATACTGTATAAGCTTGAGCCCTTCAGGGATAAATCTACCCCTAATAGATTTACTGTACATACAGAACATGTGTAGTGTTTTTTATATGAAGGGCATGAGACAAAATGTACAGTATACTGTATGTTCCAAAATATTTCTACTATTGTTACAATTGATTATTTGCAACAGGTGCGGTAGACATGACCAGATGGATTGTGGGTATTTAAGAGCCTTGTTCTTGGGAACGTCCCTTGCTCTGCGGTTGTGCCAATTTAACTGTTCCACAACCTCCACCATGAGAACATGCCTCTGTCTGTATTTGAGAGACTAGTAAAAGAGGGTAGACTCACATGAGTTTTTGGGCGGTCCATTAATCCTGGTGGTGGGGTAGTTATTGTCTGCATCTTCATAGTAAGCATCCTCCACAGAGTTCCTGGAAGCTACAGGAGAGGAGGGGGAGAGTAAAGATGAGATAAAAGATACATGAAACAGAGAAACTTCTAGTAATTGGTAACAACTATGACTGTGCAAAGTTAGTGAGTTTGTGAGTGTGTGTACAGAACTGTTTATATTGGTAGTGAAGTACTGTGGGGCGGATCCAGGATCGAGAGGAACTGCCTCTTCATAGTAGTCATCAGGAAGTGGGGTGGTTGGCAGAGGAGGGGGTGTGTCAGTCGGTGTCTGAGGTGAAAGTTAAGACAAAATTTTAGGACAAAAAGACGATGGATGGACAGGCAGATATTATAGATGACTTACAGATTTATTAGGATGAGTCTTCTCCTCTTCTTCTTTGTGCTCTTTCTGCTCCACTGGAGATGCACTGAGCATGTGCAAATCACAGTCTGGTGGAAAGAGAGAGGAGTAATGTTATCATAAATATAATATAGAAGTACAATAAAGCTTATAGATGTTGTGGTATGATGATTTCCAAACATCAATAATGATCATAAGACTTTATGAGCTGCATTGAAGGTCTGCTCACCAAAATCCTCAAACAGAGACTCTACAAAACTGGTGCCGTTGCCATAGAGACAGCTGTTCATGTAGACATCTGATCCATTGACTGTGGAAAAAATAAATTAGGGGTTAAAAACTGGATCAAAGTCAGGGATAGGACTGTGGTCCATGCTAAGGTCAGGAGAGTGTACTGCAGTTCAGTGAGTACCAATACTGCACAATCTGCATGTTTAGACAAATAAATTTGATGGAGACATAAGTCAGACCACGAGGGAGTGCAGATTGGAGCTAATAAATCATTGTATGAGAAGAACAAAGATAACCAAAGTCGTAAAAAGTGTGTGAAAGTTTGCCAAAGCTCCCAGACTTTCTGGAAGTGTTTTAGAAACAGTGTTAGAAATAAATCTGAGTTTGGCTGTAAAAAGCTGAACTGATGTGGAAAATGCTAATGTGCTGTGTAAAACCATGAAGAGTGAGGCAGGGCACATTGGGTCCATTCAAACAATTCTGAGGACATGTTACTATCAGGATGTTTTGCTTTTCTCCTTTCTTTGACCTTTTCCCATCATCCTCTTTAAACTTTACATTTCATTATCCTCTTACCTTAATCCTTTCATCCTGTATTCTCCCAGATAAACAAGGATCTACTGTAAAGACCTCAGTAAGATTTACATGTTTCTAATTGTGATTAGAGTACTGTATGTGATGCAGTGTTGTGCAGTTGCAGTGTGGCTGGCTCATGACAGGAAGGCTGCCCCATTGCATAAAGTCCCTGTCTAAATAAACACTGTTGTAGTGTCCTTGAACAATTTGCTCAACTCGGGAATGTTTCAGTTGAACTGCTGTAAGTGTCAAACTGAATTAATGTGCAACCGGATGCAGCTGAAAAACTGCTAATGTGCTGAGTCAAATTCTTTTATATCAGTAAACGTCACCAATCTCATTTATTGTACATTAAAGGACAAGTTGTACATTTGCTGTGTTGCACAAGTACAAACATATCAGTATTATATATCAAAAACAAATAGTGTTGTGGAATTCATAAAGTTTAAAGGTTTGTCACTGCATCTAATGATGGTAATAAATAAGAAATGTAGAGCAGAGAGGTGTTACTGTATGTACACTTCCCTGTATCTTAGACTTGATCGGTACCTGACATTGAGTCCAGAATGTTTCGTATGGAGGCCATCTTGTCAGCTGTGGCAGGACTGACTGTCTCGTGGTCCAACATCTTCAGCAGAGAGCCAAGCTCGCTCACAAGTCGCTCCATCACCACTGAAAACCACAAAAAATACAAAAGAACCTATGATTTGGGTTTGCAGGATGACAGTAAAATACTCTTTGGCACCACCACGTCATTATGGGAAAGCACATGCTGCAGACTTTTATCATGGCTAAAATGCTTGAGCATCAAATGTCAGTTTAACACACATGCAAAGCTGCAACTCAGCTTACCGCCTGTTGCAACAGCTGACAGAGATGAGATATTTATCATCCATCTTACATATCGTCCTGTTCATTTTGGCCACCTTTTTATGGACTGTGATTGTGGTTTTCTGTCCCTGCAGCAGCACACATCAAGTCCGACTTTCAAGCTTTCTTTGTAAAATAGTTTTCACGTTCAACCCTGACATCCTGTGTGTCTATGTGTGTGTCCGTGTGTGTGTGCTTTGTCGACCTTGACATTGTTCCAAAAGCTCTGCCACACTCTCACACATCCTGCCGGCACAAAGGGGAGGAGGAGGAGGGGGAAGAGAGTCAGAGAGAAAAGGAGGGGAGGAGGAGGGAGCAGGAAGCTTCCTTCCGTAAAGGAAATGGATCCCAAGTAAAGAAGAAAATCTGTAGTTACACTAGAGGTGGGATAGTATATGGTAACCACACTGCCTGTGGAGTTCATTCAATTCATCATTCATTCATAAGAGATGTCTGAGACATGAAGGACATTAGTAATTTGCTGTAATCGGCTGACCTTTAATTAAATATTGGATATTAGCCACCCTTGAAATATGATTCCTGCCATTAAACAGGTTGAGTGGATCATTCTGAATTTAAGCTGCTAACTCTTAAAATCATTTCATTTAAGTTTGGGTTTCAGTGGACAGTTTTATTGCCCCACAATGTTCCACGTTCCAAGTTTTCTTTTTTCCATGCTGCCAAGAAAAATACACTTTTACCTTTTGTCATTAAAACTGTAAAAATTTACAATGTCATTTCACCCAAAATACAAAAAATGCACTGTGCTGAAAAAGTAATAAACCTTGTCTTGGAATAATTTGAAATGTGACACCTCATCTCAATAAACTCTAAAAGCACTACACTTCATTTCATTTTTAATATGAATAATTATTCTAATGTGCCATAAAAAACTGACCACTGTGGTGACTAGTCAGATGTTAAAATGAATGCAAAAAAAATTCAAAACATGAAGCTTCCAGGATGAACACACTGCAAAATATGCACGAACTGGTACGAGGGTTAAGTTAAAATAAGATCAAACAAAGTCTTTCTCTCACACAGTGAGGTCAGAGAGTGAGTGAAAGAAAAGTCCCCCCTCCCCACAATCTGACAATACTCTATTGTCTCCATGAGGGCCAAAATTAGACGACCACAATGCTCCGCAAAAGACCAGAGCAAACAACACAATGTTAGAAACTCCAACAAAAAACAACAGGAACTCACACACACAAACAGTGTGAGAGGGGCGTGGTGCAACGCAGCTGCATCGTCTCGATCCATGGCCATTCAGGGTTAAAGGATATATCTCCAGCAGCTGTGTGTGTGTGTGTGTGTGTGTGTGTGTGTGTGTGTGTGTGTGCGCAGTATTTCTCGGCCTGCAGCTGTGGTTTCCTGTCTTAGCTGTCGACAGAAGCCTCTCTCCACTCCTTCCTGATCTTGACTCTCTCCTCCATCCTACTGCGAGCCTCACCTCCTCTGTCCCTCTTCCTCCCACTTTCCCCTCTCTCTCTCTTTTTCCATTTCTCTCCATCCTGCTGTTTCTCATTCTGTCCCAACATCCCAAACTCTCCTTCCATCTCTGTTCACACGTTTGCTTCCAATTTTCTTTTTTCCCCTCACCATCAACTGAAGAAGAATTTAAAAACTTTCTCAGCTGATTGGTAATAAAGAACATTTGGACTTCACCTCTCCAGGGGAAAAAACACAAGAGTCAATGCAATCAATCAGAGTGTAAACAAAGCCAGTAGTGGGCTGATGGAGGTTCAGACTGAGCCTTTGGTCTATTTTCTGTTTCTTAAAGTCTAACTTTACACAGGCAAGGAAATCTATTCATTTACTCTCTCTCTCTCTCTCTCTCTCTCTCTCTCATTCTCTCTGGGGGGACTGGAGGGTTCAGAGGCTGAGAATCAGCTGTTCTGGAGGCTTGTGGTCAGACTCACCCACAGAGGGATCTTTGTAACCCCCCATTCCACACACACACGCACACACATGGACACACACGGCACAGATTTCTTCTTTGAATGTTTTCATCGATGGACACAGACATTCACTTAACAGGGAGCACACACACACACACACACACACACATTTAAAACAGATATACAGAGCAAACATACAGTCACTCTGCAGAGTACTGTGAAAAATGTGTTTGTGTGTGCACTTTTACATACATTTTTGTGTGTTTCCGCAGACAGACTTCCTGAAAGAGGTCAGTCATGAGACCTGAGCCATGCGACTCTCATTTGAACTGATTTGGCGTGTTTGGTTGCAGCTCTGAACAAAACAACTACTACTTACTGCTGCTGCTGTTTATCTCACCACAGAAGGCTCATGGGCGGCAGGGTGACAGAGAAAAGACACTTTTCTCCTCCTAACCTGAGGCTTTCACTCCCATCCATTACACGTCCAACCCATCAATCACAACAATGCAAGGCTAACCTCCTCCCTGACTCGCCTCGCCCGTCTTAACTATCCTTCCTTTTTTATTTTTTCTATCCACACTGAGAACAAGAAATACATGAGTGCCTGTTGTTTCCATGAATTATGTTTCCAGGAGCGCGTGATTATCTGTAACGGGAACATTCAAGATCTACTAAACATACATTTTTCAGTTTCAGAGAATTTCAAGCCTTCAAGTGCATGAAGCTGCACTACAGCAGGCATCCTCTTCCTGCCTCCCCCACACTCCCAGAGGCTGAGGTCCCTCCTGATCCCACATTCTCCCTTCCACTCCTTTCTTTCTCTCCCTCCTCCCTCTCTGATCCTTCCCTTTAAACTTCTTTCCCTCGCCTGCCTCCTTCCGTCCCTTCTCCAGACACCCATCCTCTTCAGACGGAGGTCAGAGTTCAAGTCTTGGCGGCCCCCTCCAAGACAAAAGTCTACTTCAGAGATTCAGCATCCTGTAATTCATATTTTCATGACAACAGTAGATGGTGTCTCTGCTTGCCCGGGGTTAGCATTCAGTCAGATGCTTGAAAAAGTCCCCTCTAGAACCAAACTGGCAAAGATCTTTAAAAAGAAACAGCTGGGGGAAAATTGTCTCTTTTTCACATTCTTTCAGTATCTTATCACTTGCCTCAAATAGTCCGTGGTGAGGAGACACAGGGAACAGAGGAGCATGACACTGGCACTGACACTGGCACAGCATGAGTTTCATTTAAAACCCTGTTTAAATGACTGTTGTAATGTGGTTTCTCCAGGTGAGTATCCACGTGCCTTTTTTAATCAGCTTGAAGAAGAACCTTTGGATGCATGCTGGTTTCTTCCCCTTTCTTCCAGTTGAAGGAAAAGCTTCAGACATTTTGGGAAGATCGATATTACTCTCATGTTTGTACGCTAAATATGAAGTTAGCCAGGAACCAGTTATTGTAGCCTAGCACTGAGGCTGGAAAAGAGGAAAACAGCTAGCCGAATATGCATATTCTCATTCATATACAAGATTAGCGTTAAATCAAGTTGCACTAAGTCATGTGAAGGTTTCACTTGTGGTGTAAAAAAACTACTCTGCAGCTTTGTGTTAAACAATTTAAATACTGTAATTGTTGTGGGTTATTAGTTTTCATGCCAAAAGCTAGTTGAAAAGTTTGGTACCACTATCGTGTCTGTACTGTGTGTGTGAAGCTGACAAACAAGTTAGCTTAGCTTAGCGTTAAGACCCGAAACAGGGGGGAACAGATCAGCCTTACAGCACCTTAAATTAAATATTTGAAGAAAAAGAAAAAAAAAACTGTACAAATAACCTGTTGTTCCTCACTTCTTTATAATTATAATTATAATAGTTGAAATGATTCTTTTGATTGGGTAATTATGTAATGGACTCATTGAAATGACACCCACCCAAACACTATTATTCTTATGATGATGATAATAATAATGATAATGATAATAATAATAATAATAATAATAATAATAATAATAATAATAATAAAAGCATCAGCTGGGCTAAACATCATCCATTGTCTTTCCTGTTTGGTAAAATAGTGAGTGTTATCATCGGTTTAGTTTCCGTAGGGTGACCTGCACAGACCTGCTGCTTTGGATATCTCTGTAGCAGAAAACAAGAAACCAAAACAGTGAAAAGAGATTACAGAGGCAATTTTTCATCTCCTTAAACATCACTTCAATAATCAATGAAGACGTCTATTCTGTTTGACTCTGGAAAGAGAGGGCTGGGCTGACGATCAGCAGGAGATAAGGAGGAAATGGGAAAAGGAAATGTAAGAGAACCACAGTCGAGGTCAGGGACAGTTGTTAAACAGAGAAGTGGTGTCGCAGCATGTGGGTGTGCAAATGTAATGAAGCATATTGTTACGCTCATTTGTGTGTATGTAAGTATAATGTGAGAGAGAATAAATGTATTATTCAAAAGGCCACTGAAGACAGTGTGACTACTGCCCCTGCACTTCTAACTCCCACTTTTCAAAAGCTCTCTATTTTACAACTTCAGCTTCTACAAATGTCTCCTGTTTGTTACAGCCACTACACTATTGGACCAGAACACCATAATCAATTAGTCCTGTTTTATCCACAGTGAGAATATTTTCTGCACAGCTGCACGAGTGTCTGATGACAAAACACTTTGGTTATTCTGTATGAGCTGCTTGTCCAACAGATTCATGGAACACATACTGACATGTTGGAAAAGCACAGGTGTAAATATTATTATTATTATTATTATTATTATTATTATTATTATTATTATATACTGTTATTAACAATAACATTACCATCATATAATCAGTACTATTACCATCATCTTGCCACTGCACCTTATCTACCTATTTATCTTGTGTTTTTTTAAGTGTCCTCGTCCCATTCTGTGTTTTTATTTTTTTCTACCTCAGTATTTTATTCTATTGTATTTAAATATACTTGGCTGCTATGACGACCTAATTTCCCTTCGAAGATTAATAAAGTGATCTATCTATCTATCTATCTATCTATCTATCTATCTAAATAAGATGTAATGATGACTGATTAATGATGATTTCAGGGTCCTTGTATTGTGCATGCAATGCAATGTTAATGTGCTTTTCCTAATATGAAAAAGGGAACGTGACAGTGATTTAGTACGCAGCACTTTAAAAATCATTTTATTCATATTATTATTGTCGTCACATGATAAGGATTAGGATGAGCTATTTCTTCTTCTATTCAAGGGAGCTTACTTGTTAATTAACACCGTGCCTAAACAATGGGCCTATTAGAGCAGTTACCTGAGGGCAACATGATGAGGTGAATGAATGCTTTGATTTCCTCTGACTGATTTCTGTCCATAATGCTCATTGTTTCACACGTTTTCCACAGCTGCTGTGTCATAACGCAGCTCAGTGTTTGCAGCCCTGTGGCCTGCAGGCTGTGAAAACAGAGCAGCCATTGAGCTCGGCTCCAGCAGCTTCACTTCCAGCGGCGCTGCTTCCAACGAGGCACTTCTCTGTTGGTATCAGATTGCATCACTGTACCTGAGAGAGGATTCCTCCATCCACACACACACACACACACGTTCACTCAGCGCACCAATCGGCGTGTAGGTGTATGACGTCACGCTGACACCGTTACTCCGGCAGTCAACTGGGAGCAGCGCGCGAGGCTCGGTTTAAATAAACGGACGGTGTTTCCTTCATGTTAGTTCCAGTGAAGGATTCTGAAGTTTATCTGCTGTGATACACCTCAAACTGGTTCTCATTTTTATGACCACTTTTAAGTGACAAGTATTTGAATCAAGGATGTTTCATTGAGTATTTATTTGATTATTATTTTTCTCCTCACACATTACATGTACATTCATGTCTTCACATGAGCGGACGCTTCTGTCCAAACTCTCTTTAAAGTCACTCTACTTCTTTGCCGCGAATATAAAGACGTGATATGAAAAGAGAGACTGTTACTCACCACTTTGTCGTTTGGTCTCCATGTCGTTTGATATTTTTTATATCCACTAAAAATAGTTGTTTCATTGAAAAGCGGCGGTTGGTAACATGTGAGACGTGTTCTCCACAGACACAGCGGAGCTCTGTCAGCCTCCGTGCGGCCAAGTGAGTCACAGTGGCCGCTACAGTTCAGACTTTGACTCGGCTACCGCTGGTTCATCATCCGGGGGGCTCCACCGGGTCCTAGTGCTAGTCTAGTGGGTTTCCACACAGAGACTGAGAGACACGGTCACGTCCGAGGAGATGGAATTCCTTGAAACGTCAATATGTTGCTCATTAGTGTTGTTTTTATTGTGTAACTGAGAGAGGTGGAATACACTTAAGGCACTTTACTGAAGTATTTCCATGCTACTTTATAGCCGCTATTCCACCATAAGGAAGGAAGTATTGTAGTCTTGACTCTGCTATATATATATATATATATATATATATATATATATATATATATATATATATATATATATATATATATATATATATGATAAAGCTTTTAAGGATTATTGTTGGCTCCACCTTGACCAACTACAACAGTTAAATTCTAAGTTAAATGTTTATATATCCAATAATTAAATGTCATGATATATAACAATATGACACTAACGGGGACATTTAAAAAAAAAAAAAACTTTTGATAGATACTAGATATCTTTTATGCAACTTATAGAAAGTACCTTTATTTCATTTTAAGTAAATGATCTGAGTAAATGATACCACCAGGTACTGCCTCAAAATCATACCAGATACTGTAAATGACAATGGTTTTCATCTAGGGGTTAGGACCAAGTCATGATTAACAGGAGGGGAATCAGAAAAATCTAAATTTTATGCTAAATATTGTCTCTTTGTTCAGACCTTTCTACAATTAAAAGCTCACTTCTAGTTAATTTGTGACTGTAGCCTCTGTCTTTTTGGTCAAACTAGTCAGAAACAGTGATGAGAGGTCAGATGTTGCTTTTCTTAGTAGGATTATAGGCCAAAAAGGTTGAGAACCACTGGCCCATGAGGTATTTTTCTTATTCTTGTTATAATATATTTAAGGTATACATATACAGTTGCAATGTTGACTCACCTGTAACCAATCCTTGATATTCCCCAACTTTCTCAGAAATTTTTTTTATTGTTTTTTTTTCTCCAGATTATAACAGACTCGATGGGATAGCGGGATTCCTCATTCATTTATTTCTACTGAATTACTGCAGATTACATTATGAAGCCCAATATTTCTGGACATCCCTGTAGGAAGCACTTGAATTTAAGAATCCACTGACCCTTAAACGTATTTAAAGCCCCTAGAGTCAGTGCGCTCACCATCCCAACCATCATCACATCAGAGTTTATAAATAGTAATTAGGACAATAAATGATAAAAGAGTGATGCTCCAGTCATTTATTTAGAAGTTGTAGGGACAGACACGGGTTTGCAAATTATAAATGTTAATTAAAACCTGTAAACACGCTCAGATTCAGTTCCTGCAGCAGACATCATTTCATCCAACACTTTCTGCTCCATTAAAGCCATTTCAGTTTCTATCACCTGAAACACATCAACACTTTCAGTTCGTACACCCATCATCTTTTCATCAAACCTACTTTGTGTACTTCTTTTTCTTTGCATCTTTTTTGTTTCTGCATTCACACATTCCTTCCCTTGTTACTTCCTCCACTTCTTTGCTTTACCTCTTCCTTCCATAAGTTCAGAAACATTTTACTCTTTAATAAGAGAGCTTCTGAATAATCATCCTATTCTTCTGTTAGACACAGAGACACACACACAGACACACACCCACAGACACACACACACAGACACACAAAATGTATTTTAAAGTGTGTCTGTAGTACTAAAACTGTTTTTTAAACTTTACTGAGATCTCTGAGCTCAGAGTTATGACACATTTCATTCACATTAAATCTTACAACCACATCATATTTCAAAAACCACTTCAGTGAACTGCACAGTCTGCTCATGGCAGAGAAGAACTGATATGGCTTCAGAGAAACTGACATCAACATCAAGCACATTAAAAAAAAGAAGAAAACCTTTGGTTTGGTTTTCAGTGTTTGCACAACACACCATGTCACGTTCAGTAACCCTAATGCTGACAATCCTGTTGTTGTTGTCTGTCCATCGTCTTGTCACCTTATGAGTCGCTGAGGAAAGCCTGTCTGTCTTCCAGGCAGCCCATTTGCTTCTCAAACAGTCTCCCCCAATGTAGGCATGAATGCCAGTTTGGCTGGCAGACCCTCAATTTGGTACCAAGTACTTCAGCCTACAGTCTGTCAGGTCTAATATCAGCCTGCCACCCCAGCGCTCCTGTTAACACACTGCCATCTGCTGGTAGGAGAGGGAGAGACAGCCAATTGCCTCTCAAAGTCTCATTCCAGTTTTTTTTTTTATCTATTGGCCAGTACATATTGCTCCACATATATTGCTGAAGAAGTCCAGTTAAAGCACACAAAGATCTGGAGGTCAACACGTCTTTTCTTGCCAACTGGAAGGAGGAGAGACTCTCATTTGGCCAGTTCTTCTTCCACTGTGACACAGAATCAACCTAGGGTCCAAGCTGAGGTCTTCATGAAGGCTTCTCTTCAGAGCACATGGTTTGTGGTGGTTAGACAGTTCTGGCGACTTCATTATCTCAGAAGAGTCGGACCTGTTTCTTCAGTTCGTTCTTCTTCCACTGAGCAAGATGATCAAAGGCAGACATGGACATGCCAAAGACTCTGAAGAACTCCTCTGGTGAGAGGTGACGCTGGGAGGAGACACAGCAATTTAGATGAAAAGTCAGGATTAATTACTTGTCTAGACACTTGCTTCAAACAGTTTTATATAAGAATCTCAAGAAATGTAACTAATAAATAACTGCATGGCTCTGTGCATACACAATTATTACTCATCCCATCAGGATAAATTACATTAACTTTGCTGATCTCATCTCATTTCACCATTATTATTATTATAATTTCAGTTTGTCCAATACTTTTTAGAAACAAATACATGCACAAACTAATGACATTCCCATCAGCCTCACTGAATGTTGTGTTTACTGCTAATTAGCATGCTTGAGGTTTTTAGCATGCTACAAAGATTTTAAAAAATATGAGTTTTGTTTGTTCTATGTTTGGATGCATCAACAGGGCAGACTTGTTTGAACTACGGCACACCAATGGAAGGATGTCCTTTATATGTTTTTCCCCTAGCATTGTCAAACTCTGGTAATCCAGAGCAAAATATCTTGTATAGTATACTGGCCAGACTGTCATGTTTTACTTTTCTTCACTACTGCTAAGGCTCTTTGAACGGTTACAACACCAGTATGTGGTTCACTGTGACCATCACTTCTGTATTGTGAAATGGAACACAAAGTGGGACATCAGGCTGTAGTTTTGTTCTTTTCTCTCTGGATTGTCATTCTACTCTCGACTGTTTGTCATTTGTAAAGGAGTCCTGTAGCAGCTTACCTCCAGTCGGGCTCGGTCCACATCACTCGGGAGACACTGCTGACCTCTGACTGACACAATTAGGGCTTCATATGGGTAGATCTAACACACACACACACACACACACACACGCACAAAGGTGTTGTTTCAATTACATTTACTGGCATTCCCATAAGCACCAAAATGCACCATGAAGGAGCTGAATTAAACTGGAAAGACTAAGCACAGTTCCTTAAACACAGAAGCTGGAAATGTAACTGCATTCAGAAGATCCTTTGTCATGATTATGTCACGGTTCACTGAGGAAATGCAGTTGCTTTATGTTGTTTGTTACATGATTCAAATGCACCATTAAAAAAATGAGAGTAATTGATTGGATTTGAATTTGAAGCACTGTAACTGATTTTATTTTTATCTATGTCATCATCTAGTGGTTTAAAAACAACAATGACAGAGGGTAAAATAAAGCAGAATACTGATTCAGTCTCGCTGTTTAATTGTTGAAATAAACCATGTAGAAGAAGTAAGAGTAATGAAACATCTGAGAGATATACTGTATATGTAACAATTCATCACTCAATTAGTTTCCCATAAAAGCAGGTGAACGTCCTGTAAATATAGTCACATTGTCACAGAAAGGCTGCTGCTGCTTCTCATCTGTCAGACACACCTTTGTTTTCTGTGTGTGTGTTTTACTCCGCTGTCAATAAAATCAGCTTCACAAAATTTCACTGAGCCAAGTCTGTGTTACTGAGTGAGATGTGAACTTTAAACAGACAACACATCATCCTTATCTATAATCCATTCATCCAGACCTTTCACTCTTGGCTCAGTTCACTCGCGTTGGCAAGAGTCTTACCTTGTATTCTGAAAGAAAAGGAGAAGAGATATACAGCATAAGTTATGCTAACTGCCACATCGGCTGCCACCTCTATTCTATCATTATATCCACTCTGAATAACACTGGAGAACAGGCATCAGGAGGCAAGGTAAATCAGGAGAAAATGAAGAAGAACTGGGGAGAGGCTGTACAATCGGCTTACCTCTGATCTGCCAATTAACTGCATTACTGCTGTCATAATGGAACTGATCTGTACCCGCACTCCCAGGCTGCGGAACAACAGAATACAACAAGCATGGACTGAGAAAATGTATTTCATCATTAGTAGATAGATATCTTAAAATACTGTCTGATCAGCGTCTGTTTAATAATTTATCACACTGACTATCTCAATATCTGTTAGTTACTCTTAACCCAGGAAGTAAACTGATACAAATGAGTTTCAGTGGTTCAGTGGCAAATTAAGGACTTTGTTGTAGCTTGCTTACTTGAATGACCATGCCTGTCTTATTTTCTGTCTCAAATCATGATTGCTTACCCTGTTTATTCCAATTCTGCCGTAGCCTGGCAACGAGGCCGATTTGGCAATGAATGAGTCTGGAAGAACAAATATAAACACATAATCATAAGCAAACACATAGATTATGCTAACTAATCATGCAATATAAGCACACTACTGTGTCTGTGTCTGTGAATAGGAGCACAGTATTACTATACAAAAATATAAACATCAGTACCAGCAGTGGTGGAGGAAGTACACACATCTATTACGCAAGGAAAAGTACCAGTACAACCAATACAAATACCATTAAAAAAGAACTACTTCAGTAAAAGCAGAGGTATTATCATCAAAATGTCAGGTCTGTTAGAATAATTACATTATCAACTTTTTGCTGACCTCCATATTGTCTGTCATGTTTCCATAGGAATGTCATCAATATTTTACACAATGCTACAATAAAAAAAAAAATAAAAACAGGGTTTCCGATGACATTATAAGACATTCACCTAAGCTGAATGATCAGAGGAAAACTAGACACATTTTACTCAGTCATTTCTGAGTCAAAGTGCCAAAGAAAAACGTGAAAGACAACATTCTGAAGGAAAGATATCTTCTTTACAGATATGTGGTCAAACTCAAATATGACCCTATTCATTACATACTATTATATTATCCTCATACACAATTATTTCTATTACATATCCAATAAAGGTAATTTTGTGACAGGTCTCCTCAAATGATCAAAAGTAATAGTGCTGTATATAGCTCAGTGGTTGTCAATCTAGGGGTCAGGTCCCTCCAAAGGCTCCATTTGAGGATTTTAGAGGGGAAATGTCTCTTTGATTGAACTGTAAAACATTTGAGGGGCCCTTAAATAAACACTGCTTTATTGCCAGTGATCCCAAGCCAAAAAGGTTGGGCTTCACTGGTTTGATCTTTAACACTGCATTGTGCTAAATAAGCTTAACATGTGTTTTTTTATGTAAAATCTCTATCTGCTACTACTGTAACTACTGTACAGTATATATGTCAAATAAATATAAAAATGACAATATTTCTATCTGAATGCAGTAAGGTTGAGGTATAAAGCAGCATAAAATACAAATACTGTACAGTATTTGAGTATATGTACTTAGTTACTTTCCAGAGCTAAGTGCCAGCATCATAAGACCCAGTGAGTGATGTGTCATATTCAAAGTGGCTGAGGGAAACAGTTTCTCCCTCATGGTACCAGACTTCAAAGCAGGAGCTCTCCTGTCAGCTGCTTTTTAAACCTCAAGACTCCCACTGCCTCCTCCAACCTACCACACTCCTAATGGAGTAGTGTGTCTCCAATCACACACAGATTTGGTAAAACACCTCACCTGAAGCCTGGCCTTACTTTTAACCGATTTTTTTTTCAGCAGGTGAGATGTGCAGTTTCAACCTGTAGTTAGTACAAAGTGCACACATTCACATGGAGTGTGCTTCCCCATACCAACACACAATAACACAAATATATTTCCGATATTGGTTATTCCTTGAACCGACGTGAACCACCAGCATCTGCAGCTGCCTTTATTTGTGGTCTGCACTGCTGCAGCTAAAGCAGCAGAGGCCAGTAGAGTCACACTGATCCTCTCCTGTCTTTCCTACTTCTACTTTCATTTTCCTCTTCTTCACTTCATCTTTTTTTCCTGTTTCTTGGACGGTTGCA
Source organism: Sciaenops ocellatus (assembly GCA_033000465.1). Classification (NCBI taxonomy): domain Eukaryota; kingdom Metazoa; phylum Chordata; class Actinopteri; family Sciaenidae; genus Sciaenops; species Sciaenops ocellatus. The sequence goes on from CP136870.1 coordinate 1,646,381, forward strand.
TTCATCCTTCCCTCTCTCCCTCTCCCTGTCCCTCTCTCCTCTTTCAGTCTTTCTCTTGTTTACTCGGGTTGTAAGGGGAATTAAATTACTCAGCGATGTCAAAGAGCCGGGACAAAACACCATGATGCAGTAGAATACAAGCCAGTTTAAAGCAGAGCTACTGTACAATGTGTGAGACACTGAACTATAATGAGTTTGTAGAGATATTAGGTGCAGTCTCATATATTAGTTATGGTGTGTGTCTAGAAATAGAGTTGTTTCATCAAAGTGTGCCCTGATGTCAAACTGTGTGAAATCTGCTGGCCAAAGCATTTCATTTATCATTGTCTTTATAGCACCTACAATCACTGCTGCCATTTAATCCTCATAGTTACAGTTTTGGAGTAATTTCCACATTCATGAATCAATTATTCTATTTTAATGGCATCAAGTCTGCATACGCAAGAAGGCAATTTTATTTCGATGCCAAGTTGGGATATTAATGGGATTAAAACCATGCAAGAGCAATAAAAGAGATGGTGAGAACATCAGAAGAAAACACAGTGGATATATTTTACAAATACAGCTCCATGGCAGGCATTCTGAGGCCAATGTGATCTCATAAAACACACCTATCTTTACAATCCAAGTCTAAAAGTAGTGTGTGAAACAGATGGCTGAGGGGTTCAGGTCAGTGATCCTGGATCAGTGCTACTGCTAAAGAAAAGCTGATAAATACAGACCTAAGCTTCAGTGCCATTCAACTTCTCACCTGCATCTCAAAAGAACGGAGGGGTGTGTGTATGTGTGTATGTGGGCGGGTGTGCGAGTTGATAACAATCTCCCACTTAAAGCTGTGCCGCTGTCACAGCAGAATGCACAGGATGAAGTGGATCAGAGGGAAGACGGACCGCTGTTCTGCTGTCCCCTTGAGATGACCTCAGAGATCAAAACACAGTAATAACCACTTACTGCTGTCTGCACTGTAGATGGACCTGGGAGCTGCAAGGGGAGAGGAGGGAGAGATGGAGGGAGACAGAGAGAAGGGAAAACACACAGGACAAGATGTTCGTTTAACCAGCTTTACACCTTGAAAACACAAAAGCCCAAAGACTCTGCAGTCCTAATCAATTACAATTCAAGAACTTGACATGGTTGCAAGACATTTTTTAGTGTGTTTTAGTTGTTGTTTTGTTGTGTTTAGTGTGTGCACATCAACACACACATATTATATATATAGTGTCTGTGTGATTCTGTAAACATGCACAGCATTTGAGACTGTATTAAATGCAGTTAATTCATGTGTCATGTAATAAAAGTTTGAGAATAAACAACAAACTGATAGATTTTCAGTGGAAGGGAAATAAAAAAGGCCAGCTGTTGTGGGACACACATGAGCTGTGTGAAGATATGCCCCTGACAGTATCAACATGCAGACAAATCACTATCAAGACCTACACATCATATAAAATATGAAGCAGCAGGGGCACACTCATGTGAAAAATGCATATGTTTACATCTGCCCACTGCATTTTGTAATTTTAATGTGCTGTAGCTAGTAGCTCAAACATCAGTGTTAAAATACATAAGACAGAACAGATCTTTACTTTTTTAATGTTTTATTTTTTTATCTATTATTTTTTTCGAGAAAAGACCCTGGCAGCTCCTTAATGAGCCAATTAATCACTGTAGCAACGCCAGCCCAGACAGACTCCAGAAAGCCCCGTGCCACACAGCAGACTCTCCCCGGTCATGACGCTTAAAGGATTTTATCCAAGTAAACCTCATCTGCTGTATGTGTAGATGATGAGCTGACTTTGAGTTATGTTGATGTTAAAGAGATAGTTTGTTTTAAGTTAGTCCCTTATTGCCTTATGTGTTACGTGGTGGTTACATACTAATATCAGCTATGGCTAGAGAGTCTTGTTAGAGCAACGTTAAATCTGGGACTGACTTAGTCATTAGTGAGAGCTTTTTATGGAGAAAATGTTTTCTGGTTTTCTCTGTGATGTACTTCGGCTGTTCCGCCTCAACACTCTGATTTACAGAGTTTCCTGATGGACAGTGAAGTAAACTGCTACCAACTGTAGCTGCTGTTAGCTCAGTTTGTTAGCAGGGCTGCCTGGACTGTGAGCTCAGAGCACCAGCCTGTATCACAGACATTTGGACCACCTGGAAGAGGAGATTTTCAGGTCTGGAGTGTGGGGGGATGCTAATGTGGAGCAAACAGGCAATGTACCCGGGCTCAGCAGCCTCTATGGACTTAATGACAGAGAAGAGACCGATGAGGACATTGATGGGGGAAGGTAAGAAGAGAAAAGAAGAGAGTGACTGAGCAAGAAGCCGGACAAGAGTAAATCTGGGACTGACTTTTAGTGGTTGGTGAGAGCTTGGTGAAATAAAAGGCTGAAAGACAGACGCCGAGCTGGGCTGACTGCTGTTGGACTAGTCAGTAATATTAGCTGGCTGCTATGTCTGCTGTTGGTGACCTTGTTGATGTTGGCTGTTAGCAAAGTTGTCGACTCGCTAGTTTTTGATCAGAAGTAATGTAATGTAGTATTCAATTTGTTTTTGTTGCAGTATACTGTTTAGAATATGAAGTTTAAATTTTCATGGGTTTGTTGTTGCATTTTAGTCTGTGATCAACATCCTTTTTGTAGTAGATAGATTGTAATGTAACAAGAGTGAAAGTATAAGTCAGTCAATGAGCCTTAACAAGTGTGCAGACTTGTAATGACTGAAACTCTTCTATTCTTAGAACTTTGTTAAAATGAAGTATAAAAGACTAAAAGTCAAGTGCGTGAAAAAGGAAAAAGAGACGATGCAGAAAACGAGCAGGGTGTTCAAGGACACACAGAAGTTGAAAGAAAGTTGAACAGGATGAGTGTGTTTTCTGTGAAGAAAATTAAAACTCTACTTTATTCAACTCTGAAGCACTCAGGTGCCTTTTTTGAAGATAAGATTGTTGCTGGAGTTGAGACTTTGTCTTTGGCTCAAGAGCCAGACTTCTGATACACAAGTACAAATAAATGGTAAATGGACTGTACTTATATAGCGCCTTTCTAGTCTTAAAGCACCACTCAAAGCTCTTTTACACTACATATCTCATTCACCCATTCACACACATTCATACACTGATGGCATTAGCTGCCATGCAAGGTGCCAACTGCTCATCAGTTTTAGGAGCTAACCATTCATACACATTCACACACTGATGGCACAGCCTTCAGGAGCAATTTGGGGTTCAGTATCTTGCCCAAGGACACTTCGACATGCAGACTGGAGGAGCTGGGGATCGAACTGCCAATCATCTGATAAGTGGACTGAGCCACAGCTGCCCCTACAAATACACATGTACAGCTGTCCATATTTACCACAGTAATTAAACTACATGTTGGCTTTCATGTTGTACACTATTTTTGATGAGAGATTTATGGAGCTTGTGTGACCTCACCACTAACTGCTGAGTTTGTTTTCAGTAACATTTTATAGATCCAACTCCAGTCTTTGTGTCCTGACCCAACACCACTTATCAACGAAGTGAGTCCAATCATTTTTATCGAATTACTCCATCATTATTGGCAATAGTAACATGTCTATCAGGTATAATGGTACTAATGATCACAAATACACAGTACAACCAAGGCTGAGGGAGTCATTCATTCTGCAGGCATATGGTCAGAAATCCAAGTATTGAACAAATTGAAATTTTGATATGATCACCAAATATGTTACAATTCATCCAAAGGGGCACATGAATGTGTGCACTATTCAATCAATCCGATGGGTGTTATATTTCAGTCTAAACAAAAGTGGTGGACTGACTGACCTACAATGGTAAAGGTAAATGAAGTGTCAATTATTGAGTGAGAGTTCATGTTAAATGGTGGACAGCCCAGCCTCTTCTGAAGACTAGATGAGCACCCACCTCTCAGTATTTTCTAATCTGTATAATAACAGCAGACACTATAAACCCACAGTGATTACTGCTCAGCACTCAGCACCCACATTATCCACACCCCTCTGTGTTTGACCTCACTTCCCTCTCTCTCTCCACCACTCTCTGACCCTGATTTACCTCTTGGCCTCGTGTCATACATCTTCTCTGAACAGCTCCAAATTGCTTTAGCTTCTAACTCCCTCTCTTTCATTCTCTTTTAGATTTAATTCACTCTCAATCTCATTCGCTCTCTCTCCATCTCTCCTGTTATAACACCCTCTCTTTTATTCCCATTTGACCTACACCTAAACACTCTTTCTCTCTCTTTCTCTTTCCCACTCTCTCTATCTTTGTCTCACTGGTACATGTGCTGAATGCAGTGAAGAATGGGATCAATGGGAGAGTTAATATAGAAGTGGGAAACTCCCCCCACCACAGCTTGCTCGGCATCACAACGAGACACACACACACATTCGTCCTAAAAAGGTCGTCACCCATTCGTCCTATAAAGGGGAGTATATTTATTTCTTAAACTCTAACCTTCACCACCACAGCCCTATCATCACCATTACCTTGAATGGAATTTGATGCTAATGCAGCCTTGAACCTAAACCACAGCCTCAACCCTAATACAGCCTTCACTGTAACAACCCTTGTCTGAAGCTTAAAGTGCAGACTTAAACCTGCAGTGTGGAATCTTTGTCTCCCCATCTGGAAGTGAGAGTGGAGTCACGGAGTCAGTGCTCAACACGAAACCCAGCCTCTTTCTATCTTCTTTCTATGGCCAATGGTGGCCATAGAAAGAAAAAATATATACATACTGAGGACACATTTTACTACATCGAGCGCTCAAATGCTATTGCATGGCCCCAAGATATAAATCCTTCCCACATTTTTCTCGATTTGCACGCACAAGATAAATGTATATGCAGAGAGCCAGCACAACAGACCAGCCTTACTCCCCATAGTTAAACGCATAGGTAGGCCACCAACAAGATATCCAAGGAAGGAAACAAAAATACTATTAAATACTGTTAAAATACTATTTTGAGATTCAATACAACACAAATAAACCCAAGAATTGGTGCTGCTGTCAGCTCCAGGAAATGGCAAGCCTGGGTGGATTGATGGAGGTTCCACAGAGTTATCAGAAGATGGAGCTGGACAATAATCCAATTCTGTACAATGGACAAACCATGAGAAATTGACTATTTGTCTTGTTGCCAAGGGGTTGGCAAGAGAATTGACCTTCTCTCTCAGGACAGGACAGATATAGTCTTTGCGGTGTAAAAAGCTGGCATTGAGCTGGTTGATGTAAAACGCATCAATACTGGTGCTCCAGTCGCCACAGAGATTAAAAACTCTGAAAACTGCGAAATATAGAGATTTACCTGGCAGTGACAGGTTTAATCACGCTAGCAGCATGTTGATGCAAACTGAAATGTCTCAACAACTACTGGATGAATCATCGATGAAGCCTTCTGGCTTTGGTCATCTTCTGACTCTTCTTTTAGCTCCACCACGAGGTTTTGTGTGAAATGTATGCAACATGAAGTAAATGACCAACCACACACTTACAGCCACTGAGGGAGCTGAATCCCAGATTGTTCAGCCCCTCCTTACTGCTACAGCGGGAACTGCGTCTGCTTCCCCACTGGTCATTGTTGTGACAACCAGACCGCGCCTTCATCTCCTCCTTCAGGATCAACCTTCCAATTCCCTGTGGGTAGGGAAGGAGGGAGAAGGAACAAAGAGCAGAGGGGAGGAATAGTAGGAAGGAGACGAGAAGTGAAGGTGGATGGATGAATAGGAGTTGGTTGAGTGGGATGGATGCATGGGTTGATAGATGGTGATGGAATAAAAGGCAGGAAAAGGCAATGGTTGTTGTTTGGACAGAGAGAGAGATGAAAATGTGAAAGAAGGTTAAGGGAACACAGGAACATCACTCTGTATTATGTCCAGTGGGTGAGGTTGAAAATAAAAGGTTAATTAGGAGGCTCATTAAATATTAACACACACTCTTAAAATATAAAAGGAGAGCAGGAGAATGTCTTCCTTTCTTACCCTATTTATATTGTGATTCCATGCATCCTCCTCTCCGCCAGACGAAAACCGCCTCACCCTGGAGACTAGAGACAGAGATGGAGATAAAAGAGAGCCCAGATGTGAGTGTATCTTGTCTTTGGTGTAAATACAGGTTTCTAAACACTTGTGTGTGCAGAGGTGTTTGTTTCAGAGAGAGAGGAAGTGGTACCTTTTGGAGAGCCAGTATATGGGTAGTAATTCGAGTCTGGGTGATAAAGGCTGTTACAGTTGGAGGTAGAAAGGCAGCTGGAATTGACAAGGTTCTCATTGGTCTTACTCTTACTGGCTGTTGGAGATGCAGATATGTCTGCGGGAAAGAGGATCAGAGAGGAATGGTATCAACATAAATCATGACCACCTTTTCCAGACATTTTTAGACACATCTACATGCTCGGAATAACAAATGGGTGATGTGAAGGGGAAAAAATGATCTTGATTTTTTTGTTTGTTGGTCTGTGGTTGTTCAACTTGTTTGTGTGTGTGTGTGTGTGTGTGTGTGTGTGTGTGTGTGTGTGTGTGTGTGTGTGTGTGTGTGTGGCATTTAAGGCCATTTAATGCACAACTTCTAATGAGCGAGCAAAGTTGTTGAGGGTGCACTACAACCGTGATGATGAAGGATACCATGCAGACATGTTTTCGGGCTAAGGCAACCTCCTGCACCCTGATCCTAGTAATACTTGTACATTTAAAAGAGATATTACAGAATCATTATGAGGAAAAGCAAAGAACAGATAACATGGATTTTTGGCCTGCATCAGATTATTCATGCAAGTGGAGTTGTTACAAAACCATTCATAATGTTATCATTTATGTGTGCTATATCTGCTATTCTCAAACTCTCACTATATTTCCCAGGTGTCCTCTTCTGCTAATAGAAACAATCACCTCCTTGGGTTTGTTTTTGAGGTGCGGCCAGATTTGACTATTTATTTATTTATTTATTTATTTTAACATCTTTTGAAACATTTTATAGAGAAGGAGCTCTTTGCCAGATGGGAAAAGCTATTCCATAATTTGGTACCCCTAAACTTGATAGTAAATTGACCTCTGCACATAAGACTACACACACGGTACTAAATATACAGTATATATATGTGATTATGGTGCTCTTCCTTAATATGAAAACTGCTCTATAAATGATTCACGCTGTAAATTCAAATTGGTCCACAGAGCCCAGATCATAGATTGCCAGCTCAGACTGAAGTGGAAGAGGTTTGTCAGCACTTTGTGGCTCAGCATAAATCATCCAGGGGTGTTTCTGAAGAACTGTAACTCTGTTGGACCTGACATCTGAGCACTGATGGATCACATGTAGGTGACTCAGAATATTTGGTACTACTGCTCGCTGCTTTACTTCACAAATAGAATCTGTAATCTTCCCTCTGATGTGGCTACAACTATCAAACATCACAGCTGTAATCCTTATCCTTTTTAGTTTAGTTTATTTAGCACCGTATTCTTTATTATCATATTTAGCACCATAATTACTGAGCAGCCGGCCTACTGTGACTGAATGAATGTCAGGACTTGATGACTTTAACAAAGAAACTAATGTGGATTGGTCATAACATCATAACAGTCAGTGGAGGGGTCAACTAACAGTTTGTGTTAAGATATTTCATTTCCAGTGGTATAAAACAGAAAAGCAGGAAATTTTCTATTCAAATACCTCAAACTGAGCCTGGACAATAAACTGAGCTTTGATCAACCACTGATATCCACAGACACTGCCAACAAAGACTCTCTGCCATCCAGAAACTCAAAGCACTTTCTGTTGCACCCCACCTTCTGTTAGTGCTGTACAAAAGCATAGTCCAACCCGTTATCCTAACTACCACGCCTCCAAAATCATTGGTCTCCCGACACCCAGCCTCAGACCTCACCTTCATACTGCTCCAATCAGGTCGCAGTTAAAGGTCCCTGGCCTGTAAATGAGCACACTATGGCAGGAGTTTTGTCCCGTCTGCCATAGCATCTCTTAACAAAACACCCTGGTAACTTCCATGTGCAGAGAGCTATATGGGTGGAAAAATGTGCTGTTTTGGTTTTGCTGTTTACTTTCATGGTTACAGTGCAGTGTTTAACATATATGTATTCATGTGAGGTTTTGTACAGACTGTGGCATCAAATTCAAATGTATTCAAAATTCAAATCAGACTAAGGAACCTTTTCGTTCCCCTGGCCTTAAGACTGTACAAAACCTCTCAGTTATGGCAGGGAGGACACAGAGGACAAATTGACAATCACATTCTCGGTTGCAATGATTCCTGGACATTTTGTCATTGTCATTTTTAACTCAATTTGTCAGCACTACCCCTGCTCAATGCTGTGAAACATTTATTTCTAATTTTTACTTTTTACATAGTTTTCTTATCTTAACACTAGAACACTTTACAGTTTCAGACCAACAGACAAAGGCACAGACGCAGTCTGCTGCTTGTTTAACAGATATCCAGAGAGAAGAATTTGAGATAATATTTGAAACACCGGATGATCTGAATGGAGCACTCCATAAACTCTGCGACCAATCAGTGGTAAACTGCTGCTTCATCAAGGAAAGTATTCAGAGGAAGTGAAAGCACTTCTCCTGAATACTGAGAAGTTGAAGAGGAGGACTGAACATCATCAGAAGAACCAGATGTCAGACAGACTGGAACTATAATTAAGATTTAGCTCAGATCTTTTATTTGTCTGATTCATTAAGTCAGATAAATGTTGTTTCACACGAGGAATGCACTGACAGGTAGACAGCAACACAATGCTGTGAGAATCTACCAACCTTGTCTCTTATAGATGGGAGCTTTCTTGTAGATGTTTGTTTCTTCAGAAGCTGAGAACAGAAACAAGAAGAGAATAAGTGCAAAAAGCAAAGGGAAAAGACAGGGAGGAGAAGAGGACAGGAGTGGAGATAAGGCCAATCTGGATTTTCTCATCCCATCCCATCAAATGAGTTGTATACATTTACAGTCTCCTTAATCGTAAAGCTGACAGCGCAGGTAATAAACTGCTATAGCGGAGACACTGCCGCGCATCCAGACAACCTGACGGACGTGCAGAGAGGCTGATTAATACAGATTCAAAGGCTTATTATGGGAAAGAGCAGCAGATGGTTAAGGAATGAAGAAGAGGGAGGAGAGCAGCTGAAGTGGAGCAAGCTGGATGGAGAGGCAGAGGAAAGAGATGGTGGCGAAGAGGGAGAAACTTGGAAATGACAGGAGCTCGTGGCACCTTGTAGTTTTCATTTCGTGAAGGTTTCTATGCAATCATTCAGTGCTAGAAAAGCACCACAGCAACATATTACAGTCATTTAAAAATAGTTAAATAATAAATAAGAAACTTCCAAATACTGCACGGAGCATGCCACTAACCCTGCCAAAGTTAGAGGTTTGACTCCCAGTGGGCCATCCATGCTAAATTTGTGTGCACTTGTGATACTGCGAGGCACTCTGGATAAAAGCATCCACCAAATACAATTTTCTCAGCATTGAAAAGCATGAAGGGAGTGCTGTTGCAGGGCTGGCAAGGACTATCAGCGTCAGAAAACCCCAGAGAGAGGGAACAAGCAGTGAGAAATGGACCGAAGGAGGGAATGATGGAGGGAAACCAAATGGACAGCTTGCAGTGAAAGTAAAGGCTTTATAACAGGGAAGGGAACAAAGGCAGAGTGAGACATTCAGGGAGAAGAGAGACATTAACTTGACAAAAGAGAGGGTTGATTGAATGTTTCAATAAAATGAACTGGTATTAGTTGTTAGATTAAAGCGCTCATATGTTATACAAGAGCTCCAGATCAGTGAGATAAATTAGACAGACTCCCCGCTGGAGTCTGCTGAAAAGAGGAGAACGTCTGTACATTTTTATGGATGTTAGAATAGTTTTAAAGACGAAAATGATGAGGGATGACATTAATCAATGAAGGACAGCAAAACATGTTGCCACACTTTCAGTCTCATATTATAATTATTCCAGCTCCTCAAATGTGATGAATCAATTATCAAAATGGTTAACTTTCTGTCGATCCACTGGGAACGTAGCTGTGTGTCTGTTAGGAAAGCAGCTAGTGTGGGTGAAGGTCTCTGAATCAATTGATGATTACTGGTTAGACAGAGTCCAGACTCTGAAATGAGTACCTACAAGGTAAAGTATCAGAGATATTTGGAGGGCGGGTTAATCCAACGTACTAAAATTCAGGTTAGTAAACAGGTTGGGGGTCAGCGTTAAGGATGACGTCCTACCTGGCACATGGAAATGCCTGGGGGCTTGGAAGGTGGTGGTGGTGATGGTGGGTGTGGCACACCTGGGCTCTGGCTGATTGTAATAGGGCGAACTCCTGCCACTCTCACTGCCTGCAGTCAGTGCAGCCAATCACAGTGAGAGAAACCAAAGCATAAGGCTCATGTCCCCAAAATGAGAGACAGACAGACTGATGACCTAAACAATTACATGTATCTCAGTGTTTGTCTCAAGAGTGAAATTCTGGAGCTCCAAGCCGGACATGACGTCATGGTGGACGCAGTCAAAGAGCTGGTACATCTTTTGATTTAGGGAGCGCATATTTCACAGTGTGTATGTGTGTGTGAGAGTGTGGTAAAAGTGTCTTTGCTGGTGGGCACATTACCGGGGAGATAACAGTGCAGTGGGGAGCCTCCGTGGCGACTGTGTGCAGGAGAGTCAGTGAAAACAGAGCTGGAGTAACGCCTCGTTCTCAACTCAACACCGTCCAACAGATCCTGGAGAGAGAGGGAGAGGCTGACACACAAGGCTCCTTCAAAAGCACAATTTTAATCACATCCAGAGCAGTATAATATTTTGTACAACACATGGGCTGCACAGGGGTCACACATATGTGTAAATGTTTAAACCTGTGAGGAAAGACTACAGATGTCCGGCTGTCATGGCCCTTTAATTATGAAGAAGACATACTTTGAAAGAATTGAGACAGAACATTTTGGGAAATATGCAGAGATCAGTGATGCATCCATCCAACTCTGTGTCACTTGATACCGAATCTGTTGTCTTATTTCTTATTTTTCTTATCTGCAGGTACCAAGTACCAATGTAGCACCAGTTTTTTCTCTTTCCAACACTTTAAATTTGTACACTGCACTGTGCAGAACATCAGGCCAGGGGCTGCTGTGCTGGTAAAAGGAGAGTTGGTGACTGAACTCATGAATGACTGAAAATTAAAATGACAGTGATGCAGAAACTGGATCTAATGTGGATCCTCCCTGTCTACTCATACCAATCCACTCAGTTCAGTATCTGTACTGTTGATTGATTGATTCCATATAAAGGCAAATGTTATTAATCTCTAAGTCCTTCATGAAGACCTCATTTTACATGGAAAATACTTAAAGTGTTTCCCACTCTAAAGTCATGGTGGCTCCCTGCTTCTTACAAACGGTAACACATGACATGTGGAGTACAGCTACTTTAGAGTAAATATACCTGAGTAAAAATGTTGGGTGAAGTACTTACATGAGTATATGGAGATAAGGAGCCCAGTGACTGGATGAGATGAGAAAAGAATGTCATTGTTGACTTTCCACTGTTTTGTCATAGAAGGTTAACATGAGACCTTTGGTCAATTTCCTGTTATCTCACTTTTTGAACAAACAAAAGACAAAATTAACTCACCTAATGTTACTTTCATTATTGATTGTGTGTATGAGTGTGTGTGTGTGTGTGTGTGTGTGTGTGTGTGTGTGTGGTGTGTGTGTGTGTGTGTGTGTGTGTACCTGTCCACAGCTGTATCGCTCCAGAGTGTCATCTGTGAGGTGTGAGTGTGCATGGTCGGCCTCATAAGGGATGATGTCGGGCTGTTGGATGCCATATATGGCTTTGACCCTAGGCAGAGCAGCCAGCTGCTTATAGTCCAAAAGATCACCGTCAGCTTTAGACTGTGGGAGACAGAGAGACAGGTAGATGGAGAAAGAGAGACAAGCAGACAGAGAGAGAGAGAGACGGATAGATAGAGAAACAGAGAAAAAAGAAACTATGTCATAAGTAGGACACTGAAAATAAATAGGAATTCAGAAAGAAAGACACATGTGCATACAAATACACAGGCTTGATGATAAACATAAACAGGCTGCCATTTCCAAAAAAGTTGGCACGCTGTGTAAAATATAAATATAAACAAAATGTAATGATGTCAAAACATTCAAACTTCATATTTCATTGAAAATAACACGAAGACAACTTATGAAATGTTGAAACTTGAAATTTGATTGTTTTTGGAAAATGATATGAATATTTTATTAATTTTACTACAGAGCCATGCATGAATACGTGTATGAGGTTTTGTGATGACCTCAGTCCATCTTAAATGAGCTCAGGCCTATAGATGGCGGCAGCATTTCTGGATCTGGTTTATATCTGGTTTCCTGTTTGCATGGTGGCGTTTCAGCTGCAGAGATGAACTGTGTTCACAGATGATGGTTTTCCAGTCCATGCAGTGATCTACATCCACGACAGAATCATGTTTGTTTATGCTGCAGTTCCGTCTGAAGGCCTGAAGATCTCAGCCATCCAATATTGGCTTCCAGCCTTGTTCCTTGTGTGCAGAGGTTTCTTCTGATTCTCTGAATCTTTTCATGATATTATGAACTGTAGATGATGAAATCCACATTATCTTTATTTTGATATTGAGAAACATTATTCTTAAATTGTTGCTCTTTTTACCAAAGCAGTCTTTCACAGAGTGGTGAAGCCTGCTCGTCTTTACTTCACAAACACTCAGCCTCTCTGGATGCTCTTTTACACCCAGTCATGTTACTGACCTGTTAACAGTTAACTTCATTCATTGTGAGATGTTCCACCAGCTGCTTTCTTTCAGTATTTCACAACTTTTACAGACTTTACTTGACACTGTCCAACTTTTTTGGAAATGGATTTGGACACAAACACAAAAATAAGAAAAGCAGACAGGTGACATCTGAGTAAATTAAAATAAAATATCTGAAGATTTGTTTAGTAAAATTAATTTAAATACCATTTAAGACCACTCCCATAAGAAAATGAAAAGGTCTTGAAATTGACTGTGCACCCACAACTAAGGCTGCACATAGAGACAGACAGGCATATAGATAATAACATCTGCTCAGAGACAGATAGTGTCGACAGAATGAGCTTTCAGGAAGTCTTTGTGCTTCTGTCACTGTCGGTTATATTGTGATTGAAAGCTGTGACAGTGACAGCTGAGGGTGTAGCCATAGCATTGTTGGCTTAACGACTGGCACGACGGTACTCACACAGATGAGCCTGTGAGGGGAACCGAGGAGAGGAGAGGAGCCTGGAGAGGAAATGGACGCTGTCTCAGAGGTGCGTCTCAGCTGTTAGGACAAAGAGCCTGAGGTCAAACTAAAGTTACAACAGCCATCTACACTAAATGTCATTTAAAGAAATAAGAACAATAGTAAAGATGTTGTAGACAACGTTACAGATATGTACAATCTGTGAAGGTTCACAGTCATCCAGGTCATCTCTCTTTGGAAAAAGTTCAATCTAGGGTAACTGGGCTTAGTTGTAGATCTATGAAGACACTTTAACTCTCATCTAAGAGGCTTCTTCAGTTCTGACTGACTGGTGGGAAAACACAGGTATTTAGCCTTGATAGGATCGTTAACCAGGCCATTGGTTCCACTTGTTTTCTTGGTGTTTCTTGTTATTGACTGTCACCTCTAGGTTTCTGAAGTGCCGCTTTCAAGCTCAACATATGTGGCGCTGGCTGCCACCATGTTGGTTGTACTGGTTCCACCTCCCAGCTAATCTAAATATCAGCAAAGATGTGGATCATCGGTGGACCTGAGTCAGGGTATGAGCATTGTAGGTCAGGGATAATTGGGGTCTGAGGCCTCTTCCTCTGTTGAAGGATGGTCTCTCTACTTTTACATAGGTAGCCTCCTTCACTCCTCTGTCAAAAATGCAAACATCATTGTCACTAAAAGAATGTTTATTGTCTTTAAGGTGCAGGAAAACTGCTGAGTTGGCCCTCCATGCATTTGTTAGGCATCTGTTTGGTTTAATATGGTGAGAGGTCTGTCCACTCCTCACTGCATTGGTCCATGTGAGGAGTGTGGTCTTTCCAGTGTACCAGTTTCTATCTTGTGCATTGCTGGGTTTGAAGAATCTGGTGGACTGCTGGTCACAATGGACCTCAGGTGACCTTAACAATTCTGATGACAGTCATCACACCAACAAGTAACACTAACAAACCAGAGTGGACATAACAGCCTTGCTATCAATCCCACCATGGATAAATTCCTGGGGTTCCTCCAGAAATCTCTGGCTGGCTGGCTACAGAACATTTCAAACTCCATTTCCCCGTTTATGACAACTGTAATGATGGTAAATGTTTATAGAAGTCACCTGTTTAAATTATATTAAGGCTTAAAGTTATGTATAATTAACAGCGTGGACGCTTTGATTGACAGGTGGCTGGTGTTACAGACGGCTTGATGAGCGACCAGGCGTCATTCAGCCTGACCCAGGTCTACTGATGATCCACATCTTTGCTAATTTTATTGATTAGCCAGGAGGCTAAGCAGGCAGGACTGCCAACATGGTGGTGGCCAGCTCCACATATTTTCAGCTTCAAAACAGCGCTTCTGAAACCTGTGGGTGACGTCAGTCATACTCTGTCCATTATTTATACTGTCATTGGTTTCCTCACCAATGACATGTAGTACCTTACATGTAGTACTGTAAAATATGAAAACAGGTGTGCAAAGATTTTTAAGCCTTAGATAAGAACACGATTCAAAAGTATTAGACAGAATTTGATCTTATAATAATAGGGATGCCTTATTTCTGAACAATGTGGCTTGCAAACCACGAATGAGAAATTTCAGGCACAGAGAGACAAAGAGAGGACAGAAATAGAGAGGAGAGGGCAGGGGGTTGTGAGTATTTTGAGTATCGCTCACCCTCAGCTTTCTCTCCAGCCGAGCTGCTTCTTTACACATGGGGTGCCAAACCTCTGAACCTGCACACAAACACACAAACACACACATTTTAGCTCAGTTCGCTTTGTTTCCTATGTGTGTGGGCTTCAGCCATAAAGTTTTATGGCATCCTATGAAGAGTAGATCAGCCTCTCTCCAGTGCATCAACATCAATCAACAATACACACACAGACACACAAGGCGGTGGAGGCAGTTTGTTTGGTCTTAAGACAGAGGGCCTAAGTCTTCTTGTCTCACTGCACATATAAACAAAGAAGAAGACAGTGAGAGAGAGGGACAGACAGAGAGAGAGAGAGAGAGAGAAAGAGAGAGAGAGAGAGAGAGAGAGAGAGAGAGAGAGAGGAACACTTCAAATGCCCATATTTAGCATTTATCAGCAGTAAATACATTTAAAGTCCATGTAAAGTCAGAATAAATATGTGTTCTGAGTTTTTCAGATCAAAGAAGAAAGTGTTATTAACCATCCAGTCAAATTTGAATGATTAAAAATATCAACAAGTTTATGACATTAGGTGTTAAAATCAGGTAAAAATTCATTCTCAGCTCCAGGACTGTGGGGGCGTGTCCGCTGAGCAGCAATTTTGAAGCGACTGAAACGTGTCAGATGAGTTCAGAAAATGACATGACTAACTTTGAAACACTGAGCGATATGAATGAATCTCTCTCTCTCTGCTCAGGGTGGCCTCAGCGTGTCATCGAGCCACCCTTTAGGACCGCCCACAAAATCCTGAACTGAAAACTTGTGAAAAACTGTTTGAACCTCTAACTCCACATATCAGTAATATATTGTTCAAAGTCTTTTCACATGTTTTCAGCAACTATTTTCCAACATATTTAATGTATTTTGAAAGAAATCTCAGAATTGCCTTTACACGGACTTCAATAAATAATTAGTTTATAGCACACGATAAGCTTAACAGATATAATAGTGCTAATTCATGTTTTTTCAACAACTCCTCTGTATAAACAGAAGGTTAATGACAATATAATAAATACATTGCAAAAATATAAATATATACACAAATATATATATATATATATACACAAATATAAAAATGTTGTATACCAATTAGCCATAACATTATGACCACCTGTATAATATCGTGTTGGTCCCTCTTTTGCCACCAAAACAGCCCTGACCTGTTGAAGCACGGACTCCACTAGACCTGTGAAGGCGTGCTGTGTTAATCTGGCATGTATAAATCCTGTAAGAGGTGAGGTGGGGCCTCCATGGATCGGACTTGTTTGTCCAGCACATCCCACAGATGATCAATTGGAATGAGATCTGAGGAGTTTAGAGGGTGAAGATAACAACTCTGTTGTTTTCCTCAAACCATTCCTGAACCATTTCATTATCCTGCTGACAGAGGCCACTGCCATCAGGGAATACTGCTTCTCTTGTCTCTGCTGTGGTCCACTACAAATACTTTTATTATTATCTCTGCCCCTCTCTATCTTTAACTCAACCGGTCATGGTGGATGACCGTCTACCAATGAGCTTGGGTCTGCCCGAGGTTTCTGCCTGTTAAAAGGAAGTTTTTTCTCGCCACCGTTGCCAAGTGCTTGCTCATGGTGGAACTGTTGGTCTCTGTAAATAATATCATAAAGAGTACGGTCTAGACCTGCTCTGTATGAAAAGTGTCATGAGATAACTGAAGTTATGATTTGGTGCTATATAAATAAAATTGAACTGAACTGAATTGATTCCATGAAAGGGGGTACATGGCCTGCAACAACGTTTATGTAGGTGGTATATGTCAAAGAAACATCAGATCCACATGGCAGCACCCAAGATTTCCAAGCAGGATACTACCCAAAGCTTCCCACTGCCTCAGCTGGCTCAGTGTTCATCATGCAAACCATGCACATGAACCCAGCCATCCATGTGATGTCAAAGGAAATGTGATTTATTAGACCAGGCCACCTTCTTCCATTGCTGGTGGTCCAGTCCTGATGGTCACATGCCCATTGTTGGTGCTTTCAGCAGAGGACAGGGGTCAGCATGTGCCTACACAGCCCCATACACAACAAACTCTGTTGGACTGTGTGTTCTGACACCTTTCTATCAGAACCAGCATGAACTTTTCCAGCAGTTTGAGCTACAGTAGCTCGTCTGTTGGATCAGACTTCACTGGCCAGCCTTCGCTCCTCACGTGCATCAATGAGCCTTGGCAACCTGTGACAGTGTCACCGGTTCACCTCTTTTCCTTCCTTGGACAACTATTGATAAGCGACTACTGCAGACCGGGAGACACTCCACACGAGCACAACATGTTCTGACCCCATTTGGCCCTTTGCAAGACAAATCTTTACTCAAGCCCATTTTTCTGTTTCTAACAAATCAGCTTTGCTAATTAGATAACAGTAATAATAATTATAATCATAATAATCATGACTATAAATGACTAATGTCAGGATACGATACGCTCGTGGATTTGATAATGACAGTAATATATCCGCTCTGGACACACACACACTCACACAAACACTGACTTTATCATTTTGTCAGGCCTCAGGGCAAAGCAGGCCAACCGAATGGACTCAGTTAGTTGATCATGACTCTAATATACAACCACTATCAGCACCATAAATCTGACCTGCACACACACACACACACACACACACACACACACACACACACACATACACAAACAAGCACAGACACACTGAGGCACGGGGAAGCAGACTACCCACACACGCAACAGTCACACACACACACACACCCGCACACAAAATCAATACTGCAGACAGAAACCATGCGTGGTGATTCAGTGCACCCCCGTCCCACCCACACTCCTCAACTCTGCTGCCGAACAGATGTATGGCCTTGGACTTGAGATCCTTTATCTCCTGGATGAGGAGAATCTAAATTGTGTAGAGAAAAGGAATGCAATCCAAAACACAGAGCTGCACATCAGTTCAGAGGAAATTAGCTGCCTGAAATCTGTCGCAAAATAATTAGTTAAACGTAACCGCAGAGTCTTTCAGTGTCTTTTTGTTTGGAAATGAAGCCTCAGCCATGTTTGGACAGACTTATTTTTCCTGTTTTATTATTAACTTTATGCAAAATGAGTGGATCAGAGGATGAAATTGGCCTGCTTATCTTGACCGCTGATATTCAAAAGAAGGTATGAAGGCAGTCAGTGAAATCTAGGGAAGCAATATTGACATTTGATGCTTATGCTATTTGAAATTCCAAAGCTATAAGGCAGCAGATATTTAAATGTCCTTGGGCTTTTTGCTTTTTGCTGAATCATGCTGCCATGAGGAACAGCATACACATGAGGTGAATGTTACCATTCAGATGTACTATGATTTATTCCACTCCTTTAACCTCCTGAGTCAGTTGGCCTTTTTTAAATTGTGAGAGAAAGAAAATGGGCACAGTTGAGTGAATCACTGTGTGAATGAATGCACTGAAGCTACAAGCAGTTTTTACTTGGAGGTGTTAACATTTATTTTGAATGCAATAAATAAGATTTTTCCAAATTAAAAGAAACTTATTTGGCACCACTGATCAGTCAACACAGCCTAACCCCGAAACCCCACTGGGCATGTCTCTGTCTCTGCTGCTCCACCAGGAGTGTTTCAGAAGCAGAGCGTTTAGCCCGTCAGACTTTGTTTACTTGCTCAGTTTCGGTCATTTTACTACTTTTACTACTAGTTTCATTTGGCTTCTTAGTTAATTTGTTTGTCTTTTGTCTGTTTTTACAACCGTCAGATTGCACGGGATGTTTTATTTTGAAAATCATTTTTGTGCCTGGCTTCCGGCCAGCTCGAGCTGCTCTGTGTAGATTGACGCTGCTCGCGGTGTCCATCAAAAATAAAACAGCCGCGTACTCTCCATGGAGCCAAATGGAGGCCCGCTTCTGGGATGCTTCTGAACCGTACTGTGGCGGGCCCAGTGGGGTTTGACACATTGATTAAACAGCTGCATATAGCTCCAGCAGCCGCGGTGCACACGGAACATGGCGCATCTGTGCCTGGTGGAATTTGGGGGTATAGTTTTTTTCTGCCCCCTGGATCAAACAAAAACTGTTAAATAACTGTTCATGGGATACAAAGCTGAAACCATTAGCTGATGAATGTGTTGTGTTGATCAAAAGAACATTTGATCAAAAAATGTACTCATAACAATGAATTATGTCGGAAGTAAAAATAACTTTGTGGGGAACACAGGGGACAGCAGGACATTTGACCAGTAAAAAGAGACAACAGACAGAGTTATGAGATGCAGGTTCAGGGTGAGCACCAAGACATAGTATTACTCAAACAGCACTTGCATAACAAAATTGTTGGCAGCATATCACATGCTGTTATTTCAGAGTTTGTCCAGGCCAGCTGGCTAGAAGCCAACCTCCACATCCTTAGACGGTGTCCTGAGGTCTCTGTCTCTCTTTGGGTTACTTGCTTCACTAAAACTAACATCAATGTTCCCATGATGAAGCTGGTTATCGCCTGTCACTGTTAACACTAAGAATTCCAGCTACAGGCCACATAATCAGATATTCATCCATCCATCCATTTTCTGTGACCGCTTATCCATATCAAGGCTGGGAATCACCAATTAACCTGCATGAACCCATGCAGATACAGGAAGAACATGCAAACTCCACACAGAATAATCAGATATATAAAGACACAAACAGGAGCGAAAACAGGCACACTGTTCGAATGAGCTCATTTTCTATTTCTTTACAATTAAAAATTTGCAATTATAAGTTTGTTTTTTTGTTTTTTCACATTTTAGAATCAAACTAATCAAGACATTCATCAATTATAACATTTAAGTTTAGGTGAAGTCCTAAGCCTGGAGGAGCAGAGCAAGAGATTTAACATGTGAACTGCCTGAGCATTTGAACCTACAGTACCATGACCTGCTGCTAAAGGTGGAGCACAACTGTTCAGAATACACTGCAGTTTGAACATCACACAAAGGTTTTAAGACGTTTGAACAATTTATGAACTTTAAACATACTATTTCCATCCATTCAATTCATTCACAATTCATCATTCACTCCACCACCCCCACCCTAACCCCCACCTCCAACACACACACACACACACACACACACACACATACACACACACACACACACACACACACACACCACTTCTTATTCCAGACATGCATCATGAGATTGATTGTAAGGATGTGTGTGTGTGTGCGGTTTTGTGTGTGTGTCCTAATTGAGTATGTCTCACAAGGGTGATTGCTCAGCCCTCCTACATGTCTGAAGTCATCAAAAGGAGTGAATGTAACCTTGGGGCAGCTCTTTGGAGCTCAACACACACACACACACACACGCACGCACGCACGCACGCACGCGCACACACACACACACACACACACACACACACACACACACACACACACACACACACACACGCACATGCACACGCACACACCTGCGTTCATATTCAGACACACATGTGCAAACATGCACTCAAATAGATACATAGGCATACACGGAAAATGCTGCTTGCATGTCTTTGTAGGCATAGATTAAAAACACACACAGTCCAGGTACAATATGCAAATGCTTAGTTTTACTGGTGGCTGTGAGCAGGTGAGCAGCAGAATGTCAATGAGGTGAAACAGGAGGCGTCAACTTGTGTGGCACACTGTCAGCCACATGTTACGGTACAGTAGCTCTACATTTAATCTGGATTCAACTCAGTCAGGCTCAATCATCTGTGTTACACAAACTGTCTGCAACCAAAGTGTACAGTTCTGTTTCAGCTTCATCTTAAAGGTACAACATGTAAGATTGGGCCGAATGCTGATATCTCGCGGTTAAAAATGGACACCGCAGCTCAAATTCAAAACACTGGAGAGTCGTCTCCCCCCACATCTCTGTGTGAGAGAGGGAGGCACTCTGGGCCCCTTTGGGCTCCAAACTGTCTTCATCTTTCAAATCATCTCCAATATTTACCATGTTTACCACGTGTCTGCTCATGGAGCTTCTTGAGTCAGGCAGAACATTCACTCCGTTCACTCACTTTGTTTGCTTCCATGGCTGGAATACGTTTCTACCTGCCAACCCGGAGCTTCGGCATGAGCTGTGTCCATATCAAACCGGATCAAAACACACAGAACAAAACAGATCACCCGGTCCATCAAGGCAAATTTCAAAATAAGAAATACTACTGTACTGCATTTCAGTAGAGGATGTTTCCTTAATCTCTGATGACACAGCATATTCATTTATGATTGAATATAGTAAATATACATATTGTATCTTTAAAGAAACATTCATATGCAGCTCATTTGCATTAACAGCATGTTTTAAAAGAAATGCTGCTCATTTTTATCCAGCATAATAAAACATGTTGATATACTTATCTGCAAAATGACCACATGCTAATCCTACAATATGAAGAACACGTTTAAACTTCACTGTCGTGGAGGTAAGGTTAATAAAAGGTTAGGTAAAGATCATGGTCCCTGACTCCAGGGTTGGAGATACAAGTCTACAGACCATAAGACCTTCACACCACTTTATTGCACTAGCATTCACTGCTGCCGTCATTAATCATAGCTCTACAAACTACATGTAGTTCCTAGGGGTGCAACAATACATGTATCTGTATCGAACCGTTCCATACAGTGGTCTCGGTTCGGTACACACTATGAATCGAACAATACGCAATTTTATATTTATTTTATCAACTTCTGACGATACGCTCTGTGCTGAAAGCTCAGTGGATCTGCGCTCGACTACTCCGCCTTAGGCTGCATTGTCAAGCGCAGATCCACTGAGCTGCGCCTCCCACTCCCATTCAGACCAATCAGTGGTGGATCACATGACTACACTGGCTGGTTAAGACACACCTCTTTCTATTAGCTTTGAATGGTCCTCATAATTTACATTAATATTTTTATTAATAATACAGCATTTTTGCTCAATAGCTCCCAGGTCATGCGACCAAATGACTCCAAATCAGTGGTGGATCACATGACTACACAGACTGGTTAAGACACACCTCTTTTCAGTAGCTTTCAATGGTCTTCATAATTTACACTAATAAGGCAATAGAAAAAACGCAACCAGATAATGTGTCAAAATTGCCTTTTAATACTCATTTTTAATTTGAAAACCGGAAGCTGGTCTTCTCTGTGCAGTTACCGTAAAGGTCGGAATATGGGCGTACGTAAAATGTAGGAGTGGCTGGCTCGACCAAGCCTAAACGAGAGATGGCTGGCTTGACCGCAGTGGTTCAGCGGTGTCACCTGGCACCCTGCGTGAGCGTTGTCTGGAGAGGGGGGGCGATTCGCTCCACTGTTTGGAATTCAATCTTATTGTACCTTTAAATATACCTGAAATCGAGGATCCTCCACCATCCTTCAGATCTGGCGTTTGGAACTACTTTGGTTTTCGTATTAAGTATGACCCTGAAATTTAATTTAAAAACTGTACTTTTGAGTTGAAACAAATGTTGGTAATTTCAATAAACTACAAGTTAAAAAAGGCATGGAAATTTCTCTTTTCTGTATCAAAAAAATATCGAACCGTGACACTAAAGTGTCAAACCAAACCGAACCGTGAATTTTGTGTATCGTTGCACCCCTAGTAGTTCCATGTAGACATTATGGCCAGCATTAGAGTTTCAACCTGAACATAATTCCTAAAGCAAAATAGTTGTTTATGAGAGTCATTTTTAGGACATTTGGTTGGTTAATTAAAACTCAAAATGTATAAATATGTTTTTTCACATGGTCAGGAAGCTTTGTCAGTGAATCCATGATTGAGCTCATTAGGTCTAATTGCAGTAATCTAATCTGTAAAGAGAAGCTCCTGGATGATTCGATTTGAACCTCCGGTGAAGTTGCTTTTATTCAGATTAATACTGTCAGAGACAGAACAGAGTAATGGACACAGCAGGTTGAGAGGTTGAGTGGTGTGTGTATCAAGAAACATCAGCTGGGGGAAGGTGTGTGCATGTGCGTTTGTGTGTCTTTACCACTGAGTGTTATATGTGAGATCGATAACCTATATACGGTGCTTTGTTAAATGCAGTCATTTATCATCATATCCTACTGCTCTCTAACTTGCCTTCTATCTTTGTCACACACAGAGCCACACACACACTTGCACAGATGCAGAAACACTTGGGCCATCTGGATACTTGCAGGGTTCAGCTAATTCAATAGACGCTACAAGTCTATTTTTATGCCTGTTAGCTGTACAAATGTTTGCATGGCCACAATCAATTCTATAGCTTCTACATATATTGTACCATTTTTCTCCTCTATCCCCTCACCTGTGAGGTACATTTCCTCTCCTTCCAGGAACATCATGTGGCAGCGGGCACACTTGGCACAGCTCGGGTGGTAGCGCTTCCCTCCAGCCTGGAGGAGACACAGTAAGGAGAAGGAAAGGAAAGGAAAGGAAAGGAAAGGAAAGGAAAGGAAAGGAAAGGAAAGGAAAGGAAAGGAGGAGGAAACAAATAAGGCAGAGAGAAGAAAAAGCAGATGACACAAATGAGGACACAGTGGTGATAAGAAACAGAGAAACACAAAACAAAGAGGCAGAGGAGATGGCAGAGAGTTGTTTTGTTGGTTCACTTCAGTCATTTAAAGAGGGACAACTGTCAGACCAACACACACGCACACACTTCCATACATGCACACAAACTGACACTTTCTCACACAAAGACAAAAATCAGGCACATCCTCCGTCATGTTCAAATCTATCTTATGCATGCCAACATATTCACACATGGAAAAATGAACTCACCTCAAGTACTCTGCCACTGATGTACCTGTTACAGCTGTCACACCTGATCCCAAACTGAGTGTGGTAGTCAGTCTCACAGTAAGGTATCCCATCCCTGCAAAGCACAAAAACAACAAGCTCACTTTGCATTTACCCTTTGGCATTGAGCACCCATTCCACCGTTATTTATCCTGTAACACATTGTTTTTTAACACCTGACAAAAGATTTTTCATTGTGACTGATGGTGTCAAATACAGTGGGTGTCATGTGGACTGACTGAATAAAATTGAACTGATATACAGAGGTACTGGTGAGAAAATCCTACTTTTCTATGACTTGCCAGAATAAGTGTGCTCTCATACTTTAACACCTGTTTTAAGCAAATTGGTCACAGTGTTATGAAAGCCTACACACAAGCAACAGAAGATTTGGATCTCTAGAGAAAATCTTTGGTACTGTACAAAAGGGGGATCAGGCCACCTACTTGCTGATGTACTCTCCAGTGAGCGCACGGCCACACGTTCGGCATTTAAAACAACTGACGTGCCACTGTCTCTCCAGAGCCAGCAGAGACTGACCCTGTTTGATCTCCTCGCCACAGCCTGCACAGTCTAGAGGTGAGGAGAGGCAGGAAATGCAGCACTGAGAAAACACACAAGGAAGACAAGAGCAGCTCCAACATTTTGAGCACTGATGCATTCATCATCCCTCCTCTCTGCCCTTGCCCCTCTGTTCTTCCGACCTCTCATCACTTTTCTTCTCCTTCCTCTTTTTCTCTCTTCCTTGTCCTGTTTTCTGTTGTGACAGTCACACTGTTTTTGCCAGATGGAGCTACCAGAACCAGGCTACAAGACTACCTGGAGCAGCAGGCCACCCTCTGTGAATGTGTGTGTGGGTGTGTAGCTGCAGGGAATTAGGCTATGTTATGCAGTGTTCAGCAGGTGGACAGTGGAAGTCTTCTAGTCTCACATGCTGGGTGAATCACAGAGATGGGAGTAAATTAAATATCAGTATGCTACTTAAAATCATGGTCACAGATGATCCTTTTTCCCAAATGGGCAGGAGGGATGCAGTATTTATAGGTACAAATGTACAGCTCTGGTATAGCTTGGTACAGCTTTTTTTTTTTCTTGTGTTTGAGTAATCCTTGCTAAAACTGCAGTGCCCAGCTGATGTGAGAAGATTGTGACCAGTTTGTTAAGATGTATGAGTTCAGTAGAAACTAATGGGCTCAGCACCAAGAGACACAACAAGAGTAAGGGAGTCAGAAAGTATTCAGAGGACATGGTTGGTTTTTGTCTTGTCATGGGACTTAATATACAGTCATGCCAGGCCAAAATGTGACAAGCTGCTTTTTCAGCTGCTCCTCCTGTTTGTTGGAAAAGGAAAATGACAGTTCAATTTGCTGATGAAGACCATCAGATGATGTTCTACACTCTGAATGTAGTGAGTCGACAAAGTTTATTTTGTCATACATATTGTTCCCAAGGTCAACAATGTTTCCGTGCTCTGGTAAAAGGCTTTTTCCGAGGCTGACGACAAATCACTTCCATTTAAGAAAATACTGCACTGCCTGTGAAAAAGCAATAATTACATTTTGATTGCTGGCAGGTTGCCATGGCACCACAGAAGCTATCAAAAATAACACACTCACTTCATGCATTATTTTGTGATAACTGCACAGCTTGTCATGCATTACAGTTTACAGTAAGTATGTTGCTTGTGTGTGTGAGGTATAAACGCTGTGTGTGTGTGTGTGTGTGTGTGTTCGTTTCTTACAGCTTGGTCCGTGGACCTTGATGGGCTTGTCGCTGCTCAGTGTGTGTGAACACTGCTGACACACACACTTCTTCCCACAGAAGGTCACCCTGTCTCCAATTGGGAACGGACTCCTGAGAACACACACAGGGAAATTTTCAGTAAAGCTATGCAGATATAGCATTACAGGAGCTCAGTTCAGTTCACCCAAATCAAAAAATGTCACCTCTTGCACCTTAGTGTTACCTTTGCAGTATCTACATGCAAATAGCTATGATAGATGTTTTATTTGACAGTTTGACAGTTGTTTTGACAAAAGTCAACTCAACTGCATTTATTTCGATTTAATAACAAAGAGCTATGGCCACTAAAAACTGGTCTGAGGAGTATGCCTGTAGTCTGACACCAGTTGGAGATTTTATTTTGTTTCCTTTCAAAGTTAATTAGTTAATAAGGGTCTTGCTCCCACAGCACTGAAAATCATACAAATACTGTTTTTTAAATTCCCCACAGTAAATCAATGCAGATCTAGTATCCAAAAACATATGGGATTATGTTTCAGGGCTGCTAGTAGTTTTTGGGTAAGCCTCCATATTCACATTCATTTTACAAGAAGATGTTTTAGCAACAGGACTAAAATATTGATACAAAATGGCAAGTACAAATGAAGACATACATTTCAGTATATGCTTTTTGGCCTGCAGCTTCAGCTGTAGCCGCACACTGAGGGCAGAGGTGAGCATTAGTGATAATGTAGCTGAATCAAATTCTTATCATTGTTTACAAAATTTGTATCCTGACCACAGAAACTCCGGTAGAAAAAAAGAAAACTGTAACACACTGGCTAATAAAGGATTCAACATTTCCAGTGAATATCCTGTTTATCCATGTTATTATACATTCTCATACGTAACTATTTCAGAAAATATCCTGAAACAGACTTAATCTGTGTGATTACAATGATAAAACAATATTATCAATATACTGCCCGACTCTATGTGTTGTGATGAGGCTGTCTGCCTCCTTGTTCCCAGAGTTTTCCTTCTGTATCTGTGTGTTTTGTCCGTCTCTCTCTGTTGGATTATGTCATTGGGCGTGGCCTCCTGTCATCCTCTAACCTGCCTGATCACCTCACCATGTGTTCCTCATCATCCATTCAGCCTCTGCAGTACTAAAGGCTGACTCTAGCTCCCAGACACCCCACCAGATTGTTACATTGTCATTGCTCTAATGCACGCTTTGGCCAACTCAGAGATTTTTCTGAACTTCATTTTTGTTTCCTTTTTGCTAAATTTTGATCTTCCTCTACTCCACTATATCATCCTGTCTTCCATGCTCAGCTCCATCTTGTCTTCATTTCTGTTCTGGACTCGCACCTGGATCTCGTTCTTACGCATTCCACTTCTGTTTTCAAATGAAGTGTTTAAATTTCATTGGTCCTAGACTGACTTGTCCAGGGTGTACCCCGCCTCTCACCCAATGCCAGCTAGGACTGGCTCCAGCCTCCTGTGACCCTGATATGGATAAGTGGTTATGGAAAATGGATGGATGTTCTGAGACTGGTCTGCTAAACATTCATCTTAACAATATGTCTTTCTTGTGGTTAGAGTTTTACACTCTGCACACACATAGAGGTGGTTGTTGTGGGAGTTATGTCAGTGCAAAAACTCATTTGAGAGACACAATTTTATCGCCTGACACAGCCATTTTCAAAATAAATTAGCTTCATTCGCAATTTCAGTATAGTGTATTCTTATCCAGTGGAGTGGGTACATACACCCACACAAATGAAGGAACTGTCCAGAAACTCTCACAATAAGCAAACCAAAACCTAATGACCCATCTATCACACTGACTAATACTAATACGGGCGGCTGTGGCTCAGGAGGTGGAGCGGGTCGTCCATTAATCAGATGATCAGTGGTTCCCCGGCTCCTCCAGTCTGCATAACATGCAAGTGTCAAGTGGCACGATACTGAACCCCAAATTGCTCCTGAAGGCTGTGCCATCAGTGTGTGAATGTGTATGAATGGTTAGCTCCTAAAACTGATGAGCAGTTGGCACCTTGCATGGCAGCCAGTGCCATCAGTGTATGAATGTGTGTGAATGGGTGAATGAGATATGTAGTGTAAAAGAGCTTTGAGTGGTCGGAAGACTAGAAAGGCGCTATATAAGTGCAGTCCATTATATCCATAATATCTTTCTAAAGCCTGAAAAATAAGATAAGTTGATGTCATCAAGGTCAATTAACAAAAAGCCTGCAGTGGCCTTATCAGACAGGTATGTTGAGATGGGCATGATGGGAACTGTAGAATCCAGGGTTTTTTTCAGTTGTGACCACTGACAGTATAAAGATGGAATGGAAAGTGTGACGTCAGGTAGGGCTGATGTTTCTGGAGTGTTGTTTTGAAGCTCAAAATATGTGGCACTGGCTGGTGGCATCTTGGCAGTACTGCCTCTGCCACCTCCCAGTTAATCTAAATATCTGCAAGCTGTAAAATATGGTGCTAAAAATCTGAAATGTTTTAATAGCACTACTCCTACAATTACTACCACCCATGCAGTTTTAAAAATACATTGTATTCTAAGACTTTTACTATATATCTTTGAATATATTATCTGTATCTTCACATGGACATAAGAGCCACTGTGTCAGTATGAGCTCACATAAACACTTCCCCTTACCTGCAGATGCTGCAGACGAAGCAGTGTGGGTGGTATGTCCTCCCCAGAGCAGATACCACCTCTCCAGTGATGTACTGGTCACAGCTGTCACACTGGGTCCCGTAGAGTCGCTGGTAGTCCTCTGTACAGATGTACTCGCCAGAGTGGTGGAAAAAACCAGAGTGCACCAGATCACAGCCACACACTGCACAGACAGAGCACGAAAATCAGCAATGAAATGTAACTTTGCTGTGTGTAGTCACTCTGTGAGTTTGCATTCAAAACGGATAGATTTATGAATATTTAATGCATGTAACTAAAAAAATACATATTATCACACTATGATATTCCACAAACTGCTGCTGAAACTAAGACTTTAGTTGTCAACCTGCTTTGACACAAACACTAGCATTAATCCACAAATATAGAGTATTCTCCTTATAGTGCATAGTAGTGTGTGCGTGTGTGTGTGTGTGTGTGTGTGTGTGTGTGTGTAGGTGTGTGTGTGTGTGCTGCTTTAGGAGGTGGGGGTTGTTGAGAGTACACTCTGTTTTTTCTGACCTCTAAAAGGTTAATACACTAATCTATTGTAATCACTCCAATTAGATGAGTAGCCATCTAATCTGTTATATTGACAGTATGCTATGGTTGTTACAGATTACTACAGATTGCAGCCTGTGTGACCAGGTTTACACACAATATAAACTTTTATATGTATTTATGGAGGAGGTTTTGTGTGATAAATACATGTCCAGGCACAGAAACACACATAGACACACACACACACACACACACACACACACACACACACACACACCATGTTTACTATATGTTGTACTGTATATTGACAGCATGATGTATGGTTTTTATTTAGCAAATGTAAAATCCTTCAGCCAAATGATTGCTTCTGGTCCAGCTGTGCTGAGGGTGAGGAGGCCTCTGCTGAGCTGGTTGCTTTGACACTTTAAAAAGAAGCTGAACAATGATTTGCTCCAGTTATCAGGGAAGACGGGGAGTTTACCTCCCATCAGACTACACACTTTAAAACAGGATTTGCCATTCAGGGGTCACAACCAAGCCATATCCTCTTATACTGTCACCACTGAAGCTGTCAGTGTTAGCGCTATGCTTTATCCATTCTGCTTTATCCAGCTCTACACAAGTCATCAGATTATCTGCCACTGTGATATAACCTGGAGTGTGCAGGTCCAGCCAGTGGAGATATGAACTGCAGTGTGGTACCATGATGCGACTTGTTGATGTAATATAAGTTAGACATCTGAAAGGCAGCCAACGGATCAAGATATCTGACAGTGAATTGAATGTCTGCTCTCTAATTAAGCTAATGGCTCTAAACCCAGCAAGGTGAATGGATCAGATCTGATCCAAGCGTTAAGTGGCTCAGACACACACACACACACACACACACACACACACACACACACACACACACACACACACACGCTGAAGACATGTAAAGCATAAAAACAACATTTAAATGAACTGTATTCTTTTTTTCTTTGTTTTCTTGATATAAGCCAGAAGCTAAACACATCAATCATGAATTTTCATCTACAGAGAAAGGGTGTGAACGGCATTCATGAAGTCCAAAGACCATAGAATCACGTCATGGTCACGTTCTGGAGATTATCTTGTGTAGATATTAACATGGTATTTTTGTCCACTGTATGTCTTATCACTGGAATGTCTGCTATAGGATTATATCCTCTAACTGGTCACTATGAGTACGATCACCCATGAGAAGTACGTGATGCTTTATGGCACTAAGTCACACACCACCACCACTATTTGACTGATTGCTGCTCCACCTCAACTCTCTGTGATTTACAGAGTTTCCTGATGGACAGTGAAGTAAACTGCTGACAACTGCAGCTGCTGTTAGCTCAGTTTGTTAGCCAGGCTGCCTGGACTGTGAGCTCAGAGCACCAGCCTGTATCACAGGCGTTTGGGCCACCTGGAAGAGGAGGTTTTCAGGCCTGGAGGGAATGGTGACAGGGAGCAGACCGTGTCGTGCCAGAACCCGAGCTGGGTAAGTGGACAATGTAACAGGGTTCAGCAGCCTCAATGGACATAATGATAAAGGAGAACAGATGGAAGAGGACGTTGACGGAGGAAGCTAAGAAGAGAAAAGGAGAGAGTGAGTGAGCAAGAAGCTGCCGGACAAGAGTTAATCTGGGACTGACTTTTAGTGGTTGGTGAGAGCTTGGTGAAATAAAAGGCTGAAAGACAGACGCCGAGCTGGGCTGACTGCTGTTGGACTAGTCAGTAATATTAGCTGGCTGCTATGTCTGCTGTTGGTGACCTTGTTGATGTTTGGCTGTTAGCAAAGTTTCAACTCGCTAGTTTTTGATCAGAAGTAATGTAATCAGAACAAATACTCGAGTACAGCTGAACATATTTACTACAGTGGGATTACTCTCTGAAACTGGTGGTGCTAAATCACAAAAAACAACTTGGACACAGTGTTGTTTTAAGGTGATGCCTGATCATGAAATCAGTAGAATGTCCTCTTCTTTCTTTTTCTCTGTTTTTGCTGAATTACTCCAGAAATAAACACGCACAGGATGGACCTCCTACACACTCCAGACTATATTTAAACTACAGTTTTTCACCTGCATGACACAGATCTGACAGCCTGTTTGCAGTATACCTGTTGAAATTAGTTTCTAACAGATGTCTTTCCTGAAATAAGCTCATCTTCATCATTAACTCAATTATTTACTCAAACACACAATTTATTGAGTTTGAATATGAAGTGAATGTATTCATACAGGAAAGAAAAACTAGGACGTCATTCACACACGAGAAATACTGTACATACTGTACAGTCATTCCATTTTTCTGTCCTCTTTGTCTCTTAATATAATTTTCTGGTCACAGCATTGTCACAGCAAAGCTGCTGCTGCACTACTTTAAAATGCCAGCCTGACCTTTATCAGTCTGCCTCAGACTAAAGCTGTCCACAGTGGAAGAGTTACAGCTTACACACTATCGTACCCCTCTGCACGTGCTGTACACACACATCAATACACACGTGTATGTAACATATATTGGATTCTCTTTCCACTGTTATGTGGTTTTCAGCCAGCTGCAACATATACATGTTTCCCAGACTCATACAAAGACAAACACTTGAGGAGGATAGTCAGTTCTTCTCTCATCCTGCTGATAGCATTCACACATTCATCACTGTCTAAATGGAAAGCTATTTAGATGTGGAGGAAAATGGCAAAGGGAGGGAGCTGTTGAGGCCTGGCCTCTCTCTCAGGAGGGACCTTTGGTATATTTGGATTTATTTATGCAGTTGTTGTTGATCATTTATGCCGAGATGCTTATGTAGAAAACAATGTCGAAAAAGACCAAAAACAAAAGATAAGATTCTTTCATAATCAACAAAGCCTTTTTCTTTTACTTATTCATTTGTTCTGTTTGATGATTACTATTCAAGATCTAAATCATTTTTTTTATTCAAAGATTTCTTAATCCTTTTTTCCAATATATGTTCTTTTAGTCTAGATCAGTTAATCATTTAGCTTATCAGTTTTTGATTATAAATAGTCATCTATCAATTTTTAACACTGATGTTATTTACTTCGTATTTTAAGTTTCCTTAAGTTTTAAGTTCTTTTTTTGGTTGGCTCAGACAGGCCTACGATGGCAGAAAGGTGTGAAAGATGATGAGTCAGCTGTGAAATGGCCGAAGTATAAAATAGGCATAAACATAAATTTAATGTTAGCATACTAACATTAGCATGAACACTATTGACTCTAATGACATCTTATAACTGTGCTTGCTATCTTGGGCCAGGACATATGCTACCATTGTCCCAATCAGTAAACACTGTGCTAGGGGCATGTTCTCTTAAGCAAGCCTCCATTACAAGTCATTTATATTTTGTGCCCCTCCAGTGGGGGAAAACATTGCACATGTGCATGTTTAATGCACAGAGTTAGCATGTGTATGGCTACTGTTGTTGATTTTGACACTATAACTGTTAGTTAGGGCAGGATATGATACACTTTAATGATCCCACACTGGGGAAATTCACTTGTTACAGTAGCCCAGATGCACAAGGTGCATATTAATAGTGTCATGTGGCAGCTAGCTAACATGCAATTGTATTGTTTAGTGTGTGCATCGGCCACTGCCTGCTCTAACTGCATGCATGTATCCAGTGTGTCCATCGTCTCCAGATTGTGCAATAATGTGCTTGTTGTGTCGTCTATGTTGGTCATTTAGCAGAATACAGACTGCAACAGTTACGTATGCTGATATTAGCATTTTATGCAAAGCAGAACTGTATTTAAGCTGAGCTGCACAGAGCTGCTAGCACGGCTGCAGACTCTACTTTCCTGTCAATGCATCTTTATTAGACTAATAATCTATTTCATTTCTTCTCAGAACTGAAACTAACAACTAATAAAGATGAACAATGAGCAAAGCTTAGCAGATATGATGATGATGATGATGATTAAATCATGTAGTAGATCAAGTAATATGCAAACAATATGCCCACAATATCTGTATGATGGGCATGAGGTCACAATTAAACTTCAATTCCTCTCACAACCAGTCAACCTGTCAGGAATTACATGAAAGGTTTATGAGTGTGTCAGGGCTTAAATCATTTCATTAAGCTAAAGTTAAATTTTGCAGATTTACAGTTTCATTATAACAAAGCAGGAAATGCCACTGCAGAGAAACCCCAGAATAAAAAAAAGAGAAAATGACTATGCTCCTGCCTGCTACCATCCATTATTCGCTTTCTGTCACATGACATTTTGGTCTTTCAGGGACGGCACTGTCACTTAAACTTGCTGACTGAAGCTTAAAAGACTTGTCAGTTGCTTCCATGCAAGACCCGTCAAGAAAGACTGTATATGACCCGTATGTGACCTCAACGTGACATTCCCTGACCCCACCTGTTGCTGTAAACTCTGGAGGTTTTCTACATTTAGTCTCTGTTCTGCTGAATCAACATTAACTGGCAGTTCCTTCAGAGTCCTTTAACCAACCAAATGAATGCCTTCCATACTTAAGAAAACTTTGAAGAGACCATGGCACCCTCTTTGTCTCACTATGCAGTGTAAAAAAATTAAAGACTTTTCAAACACTGAGGATCTTGCAGGGTCAGAAGTTTACAAGAAGAAAAACTGTTGGACAATGGAGCTGAAACAAAAGTGGCTTTTGTCCAAAGCTTACTCCACAACTCAACCAATTTCTCCACGAGATGACAGGACCACGGCCCAACTCGAGCTAAAAGGATTTTATACCACAATTGGAAATATGCCTGCGACAGTGAAATTGTTTAAAGCTGTCTGATGTAAGGTTAGCATTCGTCATTAAAATCACCGGGAGAATCAAAGAATGTGTCTACATGTAACCTAAATCAGTTTATTTGTAACTTTCATTAATGCAAAACTGAACTGAAGTGAACTCAACCTCCACTGGTGATAGTTGATGTGGAGGCAGAGAGCGTAACAGCTTTTTTATGACTGTCTACAACCACCTAGAGAGTCATCCAGTCTCCACTCTGTCTCACTACGCAGCACAGCCATACTCCAGCTGTCTGTTATGCCGGCCACAATGACCCCTGAAGTCCTGGGGGCAAGCCTGTGTAGAGACCTGAACCAGTCCTTCTCAGCAGAATAATAATCAGAAGAGGTTTCACAGGAAATAATTCAGGCCACATTACATTTACACAAAAGAATGAAATTAAAGACAGAGAAATTGCTCATTTATGAGCTGTCATAGCACAGTTCAGTTATTACTTGGCAAGTCCAAACAAGGTTTATGCTGTCTGCTGTTAGGAGTGAGCAGAAAAATGCCCCAGGAAGGTGATGCCTATGTAATTATGGTGTTTTTTTTTTATTATTTAACATGATGTTAGGATAGCATTTACTGAAATGGGGGCACAGAGCTGCTTTAGGAGAGAAATATCATTAAAAATTCTTAATTGCTGCTTTGCACTGCAATAATTGCTGCAACTGAGACATTGTTGATGTTGTTACATCCACGTGTGCTTCTCCTGAAGTAAAACTGTTTGCTGTAAAAAAGACAATAAAGAAACAAGAGTGCTGTGATGCCAGCAAGGCTGTATTCAGAAGTCCAGTCAAGCAAACAAGCAAATACATCAGTCAAATCTAAAATATGAAGACCTCCTTGCTCGAGATCAAGGTCAATAGATAGTACCTGGAAATCTGAGCAATGATTGTTTCACAAGGACATACAAGAATACCTTTGGGTGTCATAAGGTAAGGACATAATACAGAGGGACTCTAAAAAGCATCCTGAAGTGTTCAGAATGTTTCATTTATTCATTTCATAACCACTGACTGTCAGATATTCTACACAACAGTTTCCATTGTGCCACAGAATGTGTTTTCAGGGCTGAATCATCATCATCATGAAGTGAACACTTCCTGCAGGTCCCTATCACTTGTAGGAGCTGAAATTGTTGCGATGACTTCAGGTTCAGCTGCAGTTCATCTGAGACACTCAAATATTTAAATACTTTTCTTGTACATCTGTTAATGGTGATTTGTAGCCTATTAGAGGCAAGTGCTTGAGGTCTGGACACACACATACAGAAACACACAACTGGCAGAAAGACAACTGATAATGATTTCTTTGTTTACTGCCAGCGGCACAAGGAAAGGGTCGAGGGAATGGAAAAAGAAGGGAGAAAGATATTTAAAAAGAAGGGATATAAATGAAGATGGATGGAGGAAACAAGAACACCTGCAGGCACGATACACATGTTGACTGCCTCATCTTTCTGATTTAGCTTCCGGATACTATGAAAAAAACATACAAGCATGCACAGAGACACACAAAAAGCACCAGCACACTGACCCACTGTGCAGAAACTCATGCAAGGACACACACAAAAGCAAAGCTGCACAGCTGAGCTGATACAGCGGTACACAGTTTGTCCTTGAAGTCTCTTCTAAAGAAAGAGCCAGGCCATCCGTGACTGTCTGTACAGCTGAGCGTACACTAATACTGATAAAATGCACTGGATCTCGCTCCAGGTACATGCATCACTTCTGAAACACAAACTTGTTTCAAGCCAAAGTGGGTCAGGCTTTGCAGGTAGCATTACTATGTAAGAAGAGACATATGAGTCAGTTTGTGTTGAGAAGGTAAAGATCCTGTGTGCGCCTTGAACATCACCTCCAAGGAGAGACGGTACTGAAAAATGGGATTTGAATACTGTAAAGAACACAGAGCTTTTTATCTGAAATCTTTTATCTAGTTCATCTAGTGTGAGTATCAGAGGTATTTGTCTGTTTTTCCAGTAACAACTGGGTTTGTTCTTTACAGAAGACATGATATAAGGTCACAGATGATGCACACTGTTCAGTTTTCTGGTAAAAAAAATAGAGAACACAAGATTATTTTAGACATGAGACTGAGACGAGAAATGGAGAAAAGAGGAAGAAAGGCAAGACGGGAGTCAAGGGAGAGATTAGAGGAAGAGGAAAAGAGAACGCATCATATGTGAGGAGAAAGGGAAGCAGACAGCGAAAGTGAGGTAAAGAGGATGTGGAGGAACAGACGGGGGGACCCAGGGGAGGTATCAATGAGGCTATCGATCTGTCCATCCAGCGCACATCTGCCGTCCTGTCACTGTCTTGCCTCATTTATTCGCATCATCAACATGGGATGGATTTCCTCGCTGCAGCTCCTCTGCATTTGCATGAGTGTGATCAGGTCAGACAGGCAGATCAAAGAGGAGGAGAGAAGGAGAGAACGGAGGGAAAGGAGGGAAGGGAATGTCTACCCAGTCCACAGTCTAACTGAGGGAGTGGTTGCTATCAGTGCCACAATATGGATTTGGCTACATGGTTTGAACTGGTAGAGAATAGGATTATAAATGTATTAACATTTATCCATCTGACTGAGGAGTTATGACTGCAGATTTGCATACGCAGCACGACATGGAGAAAATATTCCAGAACTGTCAGCATGTGCTTTAAATTTAGGGCAAATCTATGAATATGATTCATATTTTATAAAAGCAGAAAAAACATTATTTGCAGAAATGCATTTTTCTTCTTTTATGAGAGTTTAGCCTTGTTTAAAATTTTATTGGTAATTCTGTTCTTTGCCCTTATTGACAGAAAACCATGGTTGGTCACCACTTTTATTTCAAAGATTACACATTTGAAATTTTAAACATTCTACTTTAGTTTAATGTGAAGCTTATCCTCAGAATGAAAACAACAGTCTGCAGAGTACCTGATCAACAAGACTGCAGCCATATTAGCACTCTGGTAATAATGACATGTAGCAGGTATGATGTTTAATGTGGTCACAACCTTACTTTAGTGTGTTAGCATGCTCCTGTAACATTTACTGGAAATGAGAAGTAAACACAGAGTGAAGCTGAGGCAGATGGGAATGTTTTGCAACTATTTAGCTATATAAGTATTATGCTATCATGCTAATGTTTAGTAGCAGCAGTAGGCAAACACTACTACAGCTACAGACCATAGCATTGGACAAATAAAACTTCTGACCTGATGATCATCCCCAACGTTATTTCAATGAACTGACTCCAAAGGGGGGCATGAGTATTTGCATCAACTTTAATGGACATCTATCCAAATTACTGAGTCATTTCATTCAAAACTACAAATGTGAACCTCAACCTCATGGTGGCACTGACACTCATGATGTCCGGGGATCACTTAAGTCCGTAGGACCCATATGGGGATCATGAATAATCAAATTAAAAAACATGAACTGTTTGTCATGGCAATCTATCCAAGAGATGTGGAAGTATTTCAGTCACCAAAGTTGTGGACCAACAAACTGACAATCCTCACCAAGGCCTTCAAAAATATTTAAAACACGTTTTATTGAAATCACAAGAAGAAGGTTCATGTAACTCTGTACTGACCAAAACCAAAGAAAAATCCAGGATATAAATTTATGGCCATAGCACCTAAATTAGTTACTACATGATCCAATAATCACACACAAACACACAGGGTTGCTCATTTGTTTCAACGTTTTAATTTATCCCAAATCTCCACATCCCTCTGTCTTCTATCCTGAGTAGCTACGCAAACAGGAGATTACACTGTTATGCTGTCAAACAAAGACACATTGTACCTCACAGCTCCAAACAAAGAATCTGAGAGAAGAGAGAGGAGGAGGACAGACGAGGAAAAAATAACGAGCATAAAAGAAAATAAAGAATTCAGACGCCTGTCAACTAAAACGGGCTGAGGTTTGATTCTTGTCCACTTCATCAGCTGATGTCTGCTCAGCCCACGCTCCATTAGCTAAAAGTCATTAAGCTTACTCTGCAAGATCAATTGTGCATTATAATAAATACTTATATCAAAGAGAGAGAGCTCCTGTCGATAAATCGAGCTTGCATTCTGTCAGAAGAAACAAGTGCTTCAATTGAATAAACAATCAGTCAGATAGACAATTAATTATTCAACCAAGCAAACAGTCCAAGCTGTTATTTCAGCTTTAGTAAAGATAAAAACACAAAAGCGTCCTCTTTGCTGCTTTGTGTCTGAGTGCACTCAGGCGATGTTACTGGCAGATCAAACAGAGAAAAGTGTGTTATCTTGCAACATGCTCTGACACTGCGCGGGTCCCAGCCTGTGAAAGGAGGTTAGCTGGTTGGAGTCTGACTACGCGCTGAAAACCTGCTGACGGCACTGCTAAGCTAGCTGCTGACTCCAGACCTCTATTTGTGCGTTCTGTCCCACCTGCTCACTGCCGGAGCTCAAACATGCAAAGACACACAAATACTCATGTATGTGAGCACACACAACAACGACAAATATATATATATGGATAAATGCACTTGTGTTAAAACATCCTGTTCTACTTCCACTTTCATTTTCGTGTGGACAGTTGACGGTTACACAGTTTTATTCGCGCTCACAAAGGAACGGCTCCAATACAAATCATGATTTATTATTTGAATAACTGAGGTAAATAACTTCTATATATTCTTTATATGTTATTACAATTACATTTGTAGTGGTGAGTCTTTAAAGGAATAGTTTGATATTTTTGGAAATATGTCCAGAAAACACTCTCATGTCTGGACATTAAATATGAGGCTTGAGCCAACAGACTGGAAGCAGTGGGAAATCATTTATAGATATAGATTAAACAAATAAGATTCAAAATGGTATAAATGTGAAGGTACCATCATCAAGGATAAATGCCAGTATGTGTTTGCATCAAGCAAACATTAAATATATAAACCACAAGAGGCTTTTTTTAGTAATTGTTTTTATTCATGTTGAACAGCTACCTAGTCTGCTTAATACAGTTTGAGATTTACTGATCCTGATACAGTCAGTTCAGTTTCTGTTTCAGTAAAAACAAAATCTACCACTGGTTCCATTGCGCTGGTTCCTTCATCTGACAACTGAAAATGATT
Source organism: Sciaenops ocellatus (assembly GCA_033000465.1). Taxonomy (NCBI): domain Eukaryota; kingdom Metazoa; phylum Chordata; class Actinopteri; family Sciaenidae; genus Sciaenops; species Sciaenops ocellatus. The sequence continues at coordinate 1,684,939 of CP136870.1, forward strand.
TAATTTTCAATTATGCAAATTTATGTGGGTGTAAACCACACAAACACATGCCTTAGTCCAAGATCGAAAAATAAAGGAATATGAAGCGTAGTGTGGGAGTTGAGAATGGAAGCGGATGCGAGTGTATGTACATACGTGTGAAGAGGTGTTAATGCGCATTCAAACATGTTTGTGAGTGTAGGTGCGTGGCAGCTTTTTTTTTTACCTTGGCAAGTGAAGCAGTGAACATGGAAGTGTGTGTTTTTGACGCGCACCACCTCCCCACGACAAACCTCCCCACAGCGCTCACATACGATGCGTGATGAGTTTCCACGACTGGAGAGAGGAGAGCTGCTGTTGTTGTTTCCTCCATAAAGACCTGACTGGTACTGAACTGCTGAGGAGAGGAGAGGAGAGGAGAGGAGAGAATGAAAACATGTCATTTATGGTCATTTTGAGGCCCTCTTCCTTTCATGTTTTCTTGTCTTGTAACGGGTGACAACTGAGAAATTCGAGGTTGTAGAGTGACCTAAAGAATCGTAGGGTTACATTGTAACCTTGGTTCTCTGAGTGAGAGACTATCTCTCCACTCCGTTATATATTTTATATGTACAGGGAAACTCTTTAAGACACCCCGCCGAGGAGACGGTGCAGCCCATAAGCCCAAAACACAAACGTGCAACAAACTATTTACAAATATACACTATTTACATACCAACCAGGTCAAGTCCCTGCAAGACGCAAAGGCCAAGCCTGAGAGGCAGAGGGCTGCTCAGGTCGGTCCGCAAGACGCAGGATTGACCCAAGAACACAGGAGAAAGGCCCCACAAGACGTAAAGGCCATTTTCCGTGAAAGGAGTGACCACTCAGACCAACCTGCAAGGCACTAAGCTGATCGAGGGACGAAAGAGGGTGGGAAAGGAGGCACAGCCCAGTTGCTAACTAACAAGTCCCACCCAGCACCCTTTCCCCAAAGGCTGGCTGCCACATTTAGGCGGTAAAACCTTGAAAAGGTGGACTGAGATGACCACGTGGCCGCGGCACATATGGTAGCCAGAGAGGCTCCTCGCCACAAGGCCCACGAGGTGGCCACACCACAAGTTGAGTGTGCCCGAACCCCGGATGGGACGGGCACACCCGAAAGCATGGGACTGTAGGTCTAGTCCTGTGAACCGTAAGTCGCCGTGCGCCCTTAAGGAACTGAGAAATCAAGGAGCAGCTGGCCTCATTCAGTGCATGTTCGCCACCACGCACTCCCTTAATGGCCTCCACCATACCTCCAAGGATAACAGCAGACTTGCCTGTGTCCAGCTGGCCCTGCAAGAACAGCAGGATGTCCTGGGCCATGGCTGAATAGGGATCCGGTGGGTCCCATACCAAGTGGAAAACACCTCCCAACGATATGCGTAGGCCATCCTAGCAGATGGTGCCCGTGCTTCCTGTATAGTCCTCACCACTGGCACTGGCAGCTACCTAGAGCCAGAAGCCTGTCCCTCTCAGGGGCCAGGTAGCCCTGGGTCATGGTGGATACAACCCATGGGTCTGCCCCCAAAACCAACCACGCCGCCCTGAACCGGGCCAACAGGGGAGGCTGGCTGGCTGGGTTTCAGGATTAGTCAGGAGGGGGGAGGTCACCCCAAAGACCCTCGACCCTTGGAAGAACAGCGCTGGAGGGAGAGACCAGTGGAGTAAGAGCCGTGTCCACTGGTGGAGCAACCCACAGGCGACCTGCTCTTTATCATGCATGTTGGAGAGCCGTTTACATGATGTATATGGCCTATTTCTGGCAGCTGGCCTGGTGAACTGTTTGCACACCAGGTCTTTAAAGTCGGGCAGGAGGGGGACCTGGGCAGGTATGGGGCGCACATCCACGTCCTCCTCAAACTGAGAGGCGGGTGCTAAGGGGTTGTCCGGTTTCCAGGTGTCACCTGCCAATTGCTGCCCACAGGATATGTTATTGTCGTTAGAGGAGTAGACAGTCTCTACGTCGATGTCATCCTCCTCATCCTCCTACCCCTCCTCCTCCTCCATCTCCATACAGGAATGGGGGTAGGGAGAGGGCTGACACGAGACTGGGCTGCTGACGGCCGAGGAAGGGGAGAAGTCAGGGTGACCGGCCAGGGCCCTGAATGTTCCCCCCGTCTCCTAGTGGCTTCGGCCAGTCCCACAGTCTTACCCCTGGTCGTCTCAGGAAGGGGGTGACCTGCCCGCCTGACACAAAAGAAGCGACAATGCACTTCTCTGGTCCGTGTGGGCATTATAAAACAGTCCATGCAACTCTCTGGAGCCTCCCTAAAGAATGTTGCATACTGGAGCCCTAGACACAGCACGCACTTAACATGCCCATACTCAGGGGCATGGACAACCCACAACCCACACAACAATGCCCCTGTTGGCCTGCCATACTGCTTTTTTGTCTCGGGGGCAGGGCCAGAAGCAACCAGGAAGGCCACTTCCTTGTTTACACTTGGGACACGCTTGGGGATAATAGCCCTCCTGCTAACACGCTAGCTAAGCTAGTTTGTTAGCTTATGAACTTTTCGTGGCTCTTTTCTCAGCCTTCAGCCTTCACACAGGAGGCAGGGAGACTTTGCTCTTTTCTTTTGTTTGGCGGCTCAACTGCACTGACCACAGGCTCTCTTCCACCGAGCGCGTCAGCCCACGTAGCTGCAAGCAATATGCTCTTGTTTGCGCCGGCCGTGGCTGGAGTTACACACCGCTGTTTCGGCAGACTTCTAAGCCCGCATCCAACAGGAGCCCCACCGAGCGGGTTAGCCCACGAGACGCCGGTATGGGGGAAACACCAGCTCGGCTGATTGCTGTCTGCAGACTGGACGTCTGTTCTCAGCAGAGATCCCGCCGGATGCGTCAGCTCGCGGACCCGTAAGCAATATGCCGCTAAAGGGAACAGCCGTCGTAGCCGGGCTTACTCTTGCCAACTACAAGAAGCATCATCACTGGGACTATTGTGCCACCAGCAACAGCACAGAAGGAAACAGAGAAAGGGAACAGCACCCAGGGCGGCTGCCCATAGACAGACACCAACTGATGAAACAGGTAAACAGATACACGCTGTAACCCACACACTTCCCTTTTTTCCCCACTACTTTTTTTTTCCTTTCTTTTCTTTCACAGATTGTCCTACACTGCACCCTGACTCAGGTGGAGATCAAACAATCACTGATTCCACGCCACCACAGGTGCTTTATGGGTAAACCTGAGGGCGTGACCGGGCAAGCCGGTGTGTCTTAAAGAAGTATCCACGTACCCTGACAAGCAGGGGGGTCATTCCACGTAGATATGAAATATGTAATGGAGTGGAGAGATAGTCTTGAGACCATAGAGAACAAACATGTCGACCATGTCATGCTAATTTGTCTGGAAGCATGAAAATAACACTCCAAAGTTGGGTTAAATCTTGGTGATATAAAAGCTGGCCAAGATATCTTAATGTTATAATATATGATATAATATCCCTTTACAGACATGCCCACTTAATGACGCTAATCACGTGCAGCTTTGGCCAATGTAACATGAAAAGGCATGTAACATACATTTTTGTGTGTTTGAACATTTCTGCATAGTTTATTGGGCTCCCTAAACAGTACTGGAAGTGCAAAAATTGGGTATGAGTGGAAAGCTGAATTCAATGAACCCAATGTGTGATGATGTTGGAGGCCTCGATGTGTTCATGTGATATTTGGAGGAATTTTTGACCATATTTTGAAGTCCAAATAAAGCAGATCCACAAGTTGACTAAATATAATTCTTAAAAATTGATACAGATATTGATTTGATTAAAAAAAAATAAAAAAATAAAAATCCTGGTGGATCAATAAGACAAAAACACACAAATAGATACACAATAAAAAAGCATGAAGGCAGACACACATAGGCATAATCACATACACACTTGTTCGATTTACTTTGAATCTAGTAGTGTTTCCAGGAAAGTGTGTTACTCTGCCAGGGAGATTAACACGACTTACATTCATTAGAGGGTAGAAAGAGAGACAGGCAGACAGACAGACTTTTATACTTGACAACAGCAGCTCGGGCATAAGACAATAAAGCACTGAATTTTGAATCTTGAAATATACAAGAAGACAAGCACACACACGCACGCATGCACATACACGTACGTACGGACACACACACGCACGCACACACACACACACACACACACACACACACACACTATGAGAGACAGAAAAGGGCACTGTGTGGCTGTTTGGGGATTACACCTCTTTCATCCTCGCTTATAAAACTGGTCAAATCCCTCTCAGTAAAGTCCTTTCTTTACACACATACATACACACACGTGCACACCCACCCACACACACACACACACACACACACAGACACACACACACACACACACACACACACACACACACACACACACACACACACAAGGGCTGTGGAGTGAATGATTTCATTTGTTCAGTATTGATTTTGATTTCCTCTAACAGTAACACTTTACCCAGCATGGAACAATCTGAGCAATACTTCTACTGTACTCCACTCAATTCAATTACATTACAGTTAATGCTGCTGTATCCAACAGTATTATGCAACACATTACCACACACACACACACACACGCACAGACAACATGCTGACATGTTAAGCTGATGACAGCAGGAGAGAGAGAGTGGGTTATGGATGTATAAATGTTTTCAGGAAGAAAAAGAGGTAAAACTGGGGCAAAAATGTTTCCTAACAAATTGTATCATCAGTATGTGTGTGTGTGTGTGTGTGTGTGTGTGTGTGTGTGTGTGTGAGTGTGTGTACACCACAGAGGCTGGCATTGGTTCTGTAGCCAGATGGCAGCACGAGGACTGGAACCACAGACATAGAAAGATCTCAGCCACCTGTGTGTGTGTGTGTGTGTGTGTGTGTGTGTGTGTGAGGGACAGAGAGAGAGAGAGAGAGAGAGAGATGTATTTTTGTGTATTTGTTCTCATTAGTACGTTTAAATGCTGTTAATGGTCTTAATGAAAGTTAAAACAGAACATGTACTGGATGTGGATGTGTGTGTGTGTGTGTGTGTGTGTGTGTGTGTGTATTGCCTATATAACTGATAAGCAGCCAGGTAATGTCCTGTGCACACACAAACCTAACTACTGTCTGTAACAAAGGTTCCTGTTCTTCTCCCCTCCCTCTGTTGTCACACTTCATTTTGAATGTTTTGTCTGAACTTTGGGTAAATGCTGCTGCTCTTACGTGAGTTACAGTCAGAAAAACAGCTGAAATGCCACTGATTTTGATTTAAAAAAGTAAACTTCATGTCCACGTGGCTTTACATTCTGCACTGTTTGACAACACCACATACTGTATCCATTGTGACCTTTGACCTTGTGGATAAACAGCCTGGATCAAAAGCACTAAAGGTCTCCCAGCATGAACGAAAGCAGTCAGCCAAAAGATAATCCTCTTCTTTTCTGTGGGAGATTTTTGGGGTTACAGTGACTCAGCCTGGGCCCCTCTGATACACTGACACGGTCTTAACTGTATCAGAGTGTAGCAGCACTAAACCCCTTATGATGCTGAATATCTGGGGTAGAGAACTGAGTGGCTGCCATGAAGTGCCTGACGTCTTATACTGGGAAGCAGGTGCTGTGTCATGTCTGTAGAGCCACTTTTGATTGTTGTAAAATAGATTTTGGGATTTAGAGATTCATGTTAATAAAAAGCTGCTTTATATGTTTCTATGTTTAGACATTGGGACATTTTAATATGTGCCTGGAACAGCGTAAACCAAAGATGTGCTTCGTTGTCATCCTGCTATCAAAGAACAGCACGTTTCCTTTCATCTCAGAAATATGTGAGCAGACTGTCACAGGCTCTTCTGACTGCCCTCCTTGACGATTATTGATTGCAATGAATACTTATTTCTGAGACATTTCCACCACAATGTTTATTATTAGCTGTAGTTTTCCATATTTGTTACGGAAAAATGACACAGATAATGAACCGATTAGGTCCTTTGACTGTGGGGATTTCTTCAGTGGAGGAATCCCTGGTTGATACCAGAACAGAAATCTATATCAATCCAAACACACTGCTTAACACAACACAACACAACACAACACACACACACACACACAACGAAGAAAATACTGATCCACTATCAATAAACAATAGCAACCTCTGTGTCTAACCTTCACTGACAGAGAGATGACGTGATGAAATACAGTGTCAATAAGTGAGTCCGAGATCAATAACCTCACTGAGAGGCTGCTTATGTCTACTTCAAGTTAAACCCTCTCTGGACTCTGTTATGTTATTGATTAGCACACATATGAATACACCCTCAAACACACACACACACACACACACACTGCTTACCATTTGTCGGTCCACTCATGATGTGAAGAGGGGGTCCACCAGCTTAAATGATAGTCCTCCTCAGAGTCTGTATGAGTCAGTTCAGTTAAGCCTCCAGCAGCTCAAGATATGAGCCTGCACTCCTCTGTCAACTCTCTCTGTCCCTGTCCGACTTGGAACTCTCCCTCCTGTCTCAGGCTGGACAGCTCTTTCTCTGCTCCTCCCGGCAAGCGGATTATACTGGCAGTCTACTGTAACCCTCCACCCTGTGTGAAGGCAGCCGGTTGAGGAATTAAATCGAAATTAACTGTTACCATCCTCCTCCTTATCCTCTCGTCTTCAGCTTCGGCCTCTCCCACCCGACAAACTCCAGCAGTCACCGCCGAGGACACGTCCATCCCTCCCTGAGCACTCTCACGGCCCCCTGCATGCCTGTGCGCTCCGGTGTGAAAGCTGAAATGCTGGACGGCGACTTTCTGCTGGGCTCTCATAGTCAGAGCAGCCACAGAGCCTCTGACCGAGCAGGACGAGCTCCGGTCCGCTCACGGTGCGAGAGCGCCGAACAGCGTCTGAGCTACGAACTGCCCACGAAAATCCAGCAGCCAAACCTGGACGTACAGCAGTCATATAGCTCTTCAATGGTCAGATAATGAAGGTTAAATGTGACATGTGCCACATCCGAAATCTAACTCCCTGTCACCACGTCAACAGGTAAAAGGGAAAGGGAACGGGTCCTCCCAGCTGGGGGTTAAAAAGGTTAAAAATACAAACAAAGGAACACGACCTAAGATAATGAATTGAGGAAAGGAGTTTTTTCACAGCATCCATGACATGAAATAGTCAAGGGTCAACGCAGCTGTTACCAATGATACTAATTAAGGTCGTGTTGCATTCAGGTCATACAGGGTCAGCATACTGCTGTGGTGTATGCTGGCTCACTGGTAAGGCTCTGCTGCAATAAATGGAATTAAACCTTAATTATTATCATTGGAAACACCTGCATACAACTATAGTTATATATAGTTATATAACTATAGCTTCACATCACTCTCCTGAAGGAGAAACTATGGAGGGCACGCAACCCGCTAAAAAAATGCAAAGACCCTGTGATGGAAAGAGCCAGTGTATAGTTTGTCTGTGCTACTGTAGAACATTCAACATGGCGGACAACATGGAAACGCATCTGTAGATATAAAATGCTCATTCTAAGGTATAACAATAATGTTTCTTTTATCCAGGTGATTATACACCAACTCAATCAGTAGTTGTGTACTGGTGTGTATATTTTATTCAATGTCTATGTCCTGTAACTAGAGCCCCCTAAATCTCACTTACTGGACCTTTAACTGAAGTTAAACAGCACAATAATACCTTTATAACTTTAACCTGACAACAGCTAAAGAGCTGTGCTCACAGTGCACAAACCCTCCGATGTAAGCATGACAGCATAAGTAGCCAAGAAACTAAATGCACTTGTGCCATAAAACTGTGACCATGAGCAATGCATTGTTTAAACATGGCTGTATTGTATTGGTGACGTTATGCATACTGCACCCATTCATTATAGTCAGAGGTGTGTTTACATTTAAATTGTGACTTTAAATGTAATCATGCAGAACAAAGTAAAAATGGAACTTTGCAGATGGAAGCAAAACAGGAAGATTCTTTCAAACATTAAAGTCCATGTAAAGTAAAAATAAATATGTGTTTTGAGTTTGTCAGACTAAAGAAGAAAGTGTTATTAACCACCCAGCCAAATTTGAATGATTAGAAATAACGACAAGTTTATGAAATTAGGTGTCAAAATCGGGTAAAAATGAATTCTCAGCTCCAGGACTGTGGGGGCGTGTCCGCGGAACCACTCTGGGCGAGTTGAATGAACCTCTGTCTCTCTGTGTCTTTCTCTCTCTGTCCAAACGTACATAAGTCATGTATCTCTGTGAAACACTGTCTGTCACCAACACATGTAAACTCAGATCTGACTACATATATTCCCTGTCATAGCTACAGGCTGCTGTTGCATATAAGAGACGTCCCGTGTCCCATTACCGGTGTATTTTCCTCTGGATTCTGCTCAGGAAATGAGAGCAGTCTTACATGCACTGACATTAGATAACACACACGAAAATGATGAAAACCCCTAACATGATTATGTATAGTACATAATGTAAAATCATGTTACTGTGCACTAAGTCACCTAATGTTACTGTAACTATAAACGGGCCGGATGGTGGGACAGGAGGTTGAAGATGAAGACCGGGGATGGAGATGGTCAGTGCGGCCCCATCCACATCCACCAGTAAAAGCGGATTGTCCGTAAAACCCATACGTCTCTGATGAAAGTTTTTGAAATTGTCCACTGCAAAATGAACATTGCAGAGGCGGCTGCTGGTGGTGATTCACAAAATCAATCCGCTTCTTCTTCATCACTGCATTTTTTGGAAATTGAAATCAAGTAATGGAGCTTTTGTGCAAATTCTGGCATCCAGGAAAGATGCATTTTCGGGATGTTGAGGGCCTAGCTAGCAAAGGCTGTACGTATAAGTGTTGCGAGACCAACTGCAGCAAAATTACTCTGAGACTGATTGTTCCAACCAAAAAAATTGATGAAGAAAAGGACCCAAGTTGGTATCTCTGGAGGACCTCTGACTCTCTGCAGGTCAACAAGAAGAAAACCGGACTTGACCAAGAGTGGGGGAACAAGAGAAAAGAGTTGCAAAAACTATCTGTCAGAGGTACCAGAGGAACAGATCAAAGGCGAGAGTTAAAGAAGCTGAACAAATACAAGAAGCCAAAATCTTTCAGCAAGGCGAAGATTGCCTCCCAGGTGAAGAAGTAACACCATGAGGGAGAAGAAAACACTCATGCAAGAGGCTCATGTCATCGGCGACAAAACATTCACCACTAACCTTCAGGATGAGAGGAACAAGAACCAGCTTCTCTCAAAGGAACTGAATAGGATCACTGTGGTACACAACGAGCTGAACAAAAGGTATAAAACTGATGTCACCAACATCAGACAGCAGGCTAACACCTATAAGTGTGACCGTGACAACGAAATCAAGCAGAGAAAACTCCTGCAAAGTGATTTTGAGAAGCTAGAAGTGGAATATAGACTCATGCAGCAGAAGTTCTCCGCTGAACTCCAAGCAGAGAAGGACAAGTTCAAGACTGTCCAAGAGCAACTGCAGAAGACCAGTGCAGCATTCAATGAGGTCAACATGAGATATCGAACTGATGTCATCAATGTCAGACAGCAGGCCAACAACCTTCAGTTGAACCATGACAACGCGATCCAGCAGAAGAACCTCCTGCAGACCAAGTATGACAAACTGCACGCTGCATACACACTCAGCAGCAGTCCGCCGCTGATCTCAATGCAGAGGAGAAGAACAAGATTCTCCAGCAAGAACTGGACATGATCCATGTTTCACACTTCCAGATCAGACGGAGAGCTTGACAGAGAAGTCAAGGCTCATGCAGACACGGTTTCAGAGGGCTAGCGTGTTGTCAACACATTGAGGACTGAGCAGGACGCCCTTTATCAGAAGATGGCTGAGGAGATTCAGAGGAATGCCTTCAAAATGGAGAGGAACTTTAGGAGAGAGCTGGAGGAGCTTAAAGCCCAGCTCAACAATCAGATCTCACTCAACCTCAAGCTCTCCACTGAGCTCGAGGCTGATAGAGAGGACGATCGGCCTCCCAGAAAAAGAACCAGACAGGAGGAGAAACATGAGCCAGTCAAGCAGCAGAAGACCATCAGCACTGCACTGGCCCCAGAACCCATGGAAGAGACTGAAATGTCTCAGACATCTTCAGGCTGGAAAACAACCCATCACTTCCTGTGTCTGAAGTAGGTTGACTGACATGAAATCACATAACATCAAGTTTAATGTCACCTACACAACTACACCTTAACATCAACACAAGTTCAATTTAGTGGGTTTCCTCCAGGTGCTCCGGTTTCTTCCCACACATGGACAAGAAAAAAAAAAGAAAAATCTGGTTTGGTTCCATAAACAAGCCAAAATGTCTGCAATGAAATGTTTGTTGTATTAACACATACACACATATATAATTAAATTTTGTAGCAATTAGTAGTTGTATAGTAAAAACTGTATAGTATAGAGTTTTTAGGAACCACTTGTAAAATGTAGGGCCATGTCTCTCTTAAGATTGGACCCACATTAAGACTGTTAAACTGATTATCAGTGATGTGGGTTTGATGACTGAGCAGACAAAGTTAGATCAGGGGTACAGCCAAATTCCTCCTTTCCTAAGCACTTTTCTGGTTCCGCTTTTCTAGTTATTAACAACATTTTACATAAACTCGAACATTTCTATCACATCTGTTCATATTCACGCACGCTCTCTCTCTGCTGCAGTATGCATTACACTTTTTTAATAAACTGATGTTTTCTTTGGTCTGGTTGTGAATGACCAAACGGTGTGTTGATTTTTTTGTTGCTGCCGAAAGAAATTGTGGGACAACATTATCTCCTTTCCTTTCGTAAAGGATGGTCCGGTGTATCCTATGCTAAAGGATATAAGAAAGGTGTCAGGGTCTGTCGTGTCAGTTTCCTGTTTTATTTTGATAGTCTTGTCTCTGTGTCATGTGTCAGTTTCCTGTTTTATTTTGATAGTCTCTGTGTTCACTTCCTGTTCCCCTGTGTGATTACCTGTCCCCGCCCTTATGTGTTTCACCTGTGTCTCATTATCCTTCCCTCCTGTGTGTATATAACCAGTGCTCCCCTGTGTGTCAGTGCCAGATTGTCTTGTCTCCTGGAGCAGCATTACAGCGTTTCATATTAGAGAGTTTCCCTGTGTCTGACCGTTTTTGTTCCTGGTTTCCGAGACTTAGTCTCCTGATTTTGTACCTCTGCCTGTCTGATTGCCTTTATGGGTTTTAACCCTTGGACCAAATTAAAGACCTTGAGAACTGATTATTGTCTGCCTGCCTGCATTTGTGTCCGCCAGTCTCTGTGTTCTTGATAAAACGAAGCACTGAAGCTCCTTTCCATAACACTTAGAGAATTTGAACAGCTCTTATCATGGCGGCTACGTTAATACTTCCAGGTCATTTCACTCAGTGAGGAACCTTCCTAAGCAAAATAGACTATTTGACTGCACCCCCAGGTCTGTTTATGTCTGTTGATGGTGTTCAGTTGGTGTTCAAAGATCTGTCCTTACGATATTGAGTGCAATTTAATATTTTGTACATGGGTAATTGTTTGAACTATCCTGACTCTGCAGAGACATAACATTAATTCACGAAGAACAAAAGACAAAACAAGGGTCTATAGCCATGCCAGTTACTCTGTGAGGCTGTATTTGTACATTTCAGTTAATGCTAACATCAGCATCCTAACATGCCTGCAATAACTAGGCTAATTCGTTAATGCTAAGCTAACGTAATGTTTACCATTAACATGCTAACATCTCCTAATAATTACAGCTGAGGCTGATATGACATTAATGGGTCATTAGTTTTACAGGTGTTTGAATACAATTTATCATAATATTTGATAACATGAATGTAGGATTGTTTAATGTGGTCAGATAACAAATATTGTTCAATTAACTATCTTCCCAGACTAAAAGATTCCTTCAATTTGGTGGAACGCCATTTGCGTTCAAATTTCCGTGCCTTTGCTGTAATTCGTGGGTCTGTGGGTTATACCATGGTGCTAACATCCTTTTTTTTAATAATCAATAGAGTGCAATAATAATGAGCCTGCAACACTGTCAACAAGATGATCTGTTTGGGCTAAAGGAAGCAAACAAGTCCTCTTTTATATTGAGGCATTGGATTTGAATTAAATGCTGATGGAATCACTTCCTTAAATTTAGCTACAGCACTATCAGATAGTCTCTGCTTAAAGGCTTATAGTCCAGTAATATGAATTCAAAGGTTATTAAATTATGGTCAGATAGAAGAGAAAAGAGAGACTATTAAATGTTCAATTTCAATGCCGTATGAGAAAACAAGATCAAGAGTGTGGTTCAGACAATGAGTCGGCTTATTTACACGCTGACAGAAACAGATTGAATCTAACAAAGAGATAAACGCAGTACTAAGGACGTCATCATGGACATCCACATCAAAGGACCAAACCTGATAAAAACAAACTCTGCAAATTCAGATTAATAAGGACCAGGAGCACGATATACTATAACAAATAGAATTGGCTGCAATGTTTCCAGGTTGGGTGAGTAAGACGAAGAACAAGACTTTCAAATGAATTATAATTTAATAAGTTTAGGATTTATTAATAGACTTGAGTCAAATATGGCTCCAACTCCACCACCTAGACCGGTACTTTGTGGAACATGAGTATTACAATGACTGGGAGGAGTGGATTCATTTAAGCTAACATATTCATCCTCCCGTAGCCAGGTTTCAGTAAGACAGAATAAATCAATATCATAATCAGATATTAATTCATTGACTAAAACATCTTTAGAGGGCAAGGACCTGATATTCAAGAGTCCACATTTAATTCTCTTATTTTGCACTGTTGGAGATGTTGATTTAATTTTTATTGAATTTTTATGATAAAGTCCTGTTTATTTTTTCGGTTTATTGTTCCTCAAACTGTTTACACCACGTACCACCTCAGAATATATTTGGTACCACCAGTATAACAGACGTTACAGTACAGTAGACAGTAGAATTAGAATATATTTAGTATACAGTAGAATTTTTATTATTGACTGTTGTTGAATCCTAAAGGGAGGAATGGACTCCTACTACAATGTTTACTGAGAAAAACTCAGATAGTAATGATGAGGAAGACTTACAAGATGAAAACATGGACCAGACAAGTGCAGAAGTCAAGGAACCAACACTAACACAGAAAACGACAACAAAGACGTTGTGCAACATGGAAAAAATGTTCTTTTGTATGTTTGAAATTACTTGAGGGAAATTTTAAAGGAAACTCAAAGTTTAATGGGTTAAAAATCTTGTGTTTTATATGATTTTGTGGTTTAAGATAAACAAACTATGAGCAATAAATTACACAAAAATACCGGATGTATCAAAAATGATACAAATTAAAACTCATATATGCAAATTGATATTTAATTTCTTTTCTTTATTATTTGCCAGAAGGTTCAATAAACACTTCAGTGTCAAAAATTAGAATTTCCTGACAATTATTTCATGGTTCAGGCTTTCCAGGGTTAGGACTGAAATAGAAATAGACAGATCCCCAAATTCACCAATGCAGGGGGACTACAGGGCCTGAGAGCAGCACCGCACATGTTAACCAGCATATTTTATCAGCTACCTGGCAAAGTTTAACAGACTCCATATGGGGGTTTAATTACCAGTGGCTCTCTATTGGGATTTTATGTAATGATGATATGATGATCATTTTGTTTGTAATTTGGCATTTAGTTGGTCCTATGTGGTATCAATGTAATATCCCTGTAATATTCTAATAAGGAAAATGTGTGAATGCGTCTCAATAGTCAGGTAATGGTGGCCTGATTGTGGGAATTTTCTTAAGATAATCTTCAGACTGTTTTCCTGAGATAACAAAATAATACATTTCAAGATAATGACTCGATAAATAATAACTCAAGATCTTGAAAAAACAAATGAAATGAACTTGTTATCATGAGAAAATAGAGAAAATAAAATGTATGAATGCATGACCGCTTAGGGCTTCATATTTAGACAGAAAACATCCACTCTAAAAATGATCTGTATTGTGTTCTTCCAGTAATTTTGAGGATGAAGGCGAGAAATGTTTGTTTAATAAATTTTGAAAAAAGACTGGTTGGTCATTAACATGTGTCTTGTGGCATTATTTACTGTCCTTGGCCACAGACATTCAGCTTACCGCTTACTTCTAGTTCACCAAGATATATTGTTGTGATGTTAGCTATAGTAGCAGAAGAGTTGTGAGGATCTAGATTTAGTCTGCAGTTAATAAAAGTGAGTTTAAAATGAATGTCCTTTATGTAGGGCTATTACTGTAATGTTACCATGATGGTTCTTAAAACCTCTCAGGTGTTTTATTCAGAAATGTTATCACAGTATCAACCATGGGAGGTGTGTAAAGATACCAAAGACCCTCTATTAATAACCAATAACTAGTCAATTATTCTTTCTGATTTTGCCTCAACTGTTGGATCACTTTTGGTGGCGGTTGTAGTTCAGGAGCTCCTCCAGTCTGCATGTCGAAGTGTCCTTGAGCAAGATACTGAACCCCAAATTGCCAATAGTTTTCATAGTAGGTAACAATAATTACAACGATTTGGAACAAAATGCACTTGTAGGTTCCTTCGTACATTTTTTTTTTTTTTAGTTCTGGTTTTGCATATTATACTTCTTTTACATTAGTACACATTCTTAAAACACATGTTCACAAATGTTTTCATCTGATTTATCCTGGAGTTACAGATTGATAGTTGGTCAAATACAATATGATTGGATGTACCAAAGTCAGCCACAGTGACTACACAATTCCATTATGTGCAGCTACAAAAAGCACCAAAAGGTGGCAGTACAAGTTAAAACAAGACTCATGGAAACAGTGCCACAGACTCTGCAGGGTGTGGAGGTATTTTGTTGTATCCCATTACTGAAATGTCAAAATAGTAACCAGACACGGTAATTAAATCTGGCCATGTTATCGTTCATGCTGGCTGCATGGGCTGCATTCTGGGTAATGCAGCAGCATTAGAACTGAATTAACCAGAACTGTGACCCACTGGGATATTTAAATTCAACTGTTAAATGTAATACATACTTTTGTAATATGAATCTTATTATCCTCTTTAAAAAATATTCTAGTTTGAATTGTGTGATTTGTTCTCTCAATCCAACAGTCCTCGAACTCACAAACATGTTGACACAGGACCTTTCAGTCTGTCCTGGCTTACTTCCCTGTAACTGAAAACAATGTGCAGGATACTTCCTGCAAACCACCACGCTTCCTAACGCCTCCTGCTGATGTTTCTGCACAAGAAGAGAAACTTCTCAGAACAATTCTCAAAATGCAATGGTGATGTTGTGTAACATTTCTGAACAGAATCTGTCAAACTGCAGTTTACTGAACCTATCTCTGCGGTGTGTGTGTCATTGTTCTGGCCTCTTTTTATTGGTGAACATCAGCTATAAAAGAGGTTTAGTGGCTTCAAAAACAGGACACAATATTTCTGTGTTTCCAGAATCACTGAGCCAAGCTTCAGGTCTCAGCTAACGCCTTCAATTGGTAGTCTACTGGAGTCATAAAAACAATATGTCATCTAAAGTATCACATCCAGTTTGTGTGTCTGTGGGGATGTTCAGGTGTGATTAATGACCCATTGTCAAGTCAGTCTGCCTATTTAAAAGCATCTGGGACACAATGGAGAGTTCCTTCAAAAGAACATTGCAACTGCACTGTGTTATACTTAATAGTGTGTGTGTGTGTGTGTGTGTGTGTGTGTGTGTGTGTGTGTCTGTGTGTGTGTGTGTGTGTGTGTGTGTGTGTGTGTGTGTGTGTGTGTGTGTGTGTGTGTGTGCGTGCGTGCGTGTGTGTGTGCGTGTATGTGTGTGTGTGTGTTACAAGTTGTGAGCATTTAGAACATTATTTTATTTTATTCTGCATTTTGAATTACTTTGCAGTGCAAGACGGGTTGTTTTAGGTTACATAGTGCATTGTTGAAATCTGAAATAGTCCCTGAAGCATCAGCAATGTTTTCTGTGACTGAGTAAGAGAGGTCATTGATTTCCAACATTTGAACCCCCTGTGTATTGTAGTATTGCAGTCCTATTATGTTCCAAAAGAGGAAATGATATTGTTGCTGGTCAGGCCAGATGTAGCTGATGAGGTTATTGAAATTACAAATAGTACTAAAAATAACAAGCTTTAGCACACTGTTGATGTGTATGAACACAAACAAAATATGTTTCAAGAATGAAGAAAAATAACAGCAGCAACCACATACTGTCCTACAACAGAAGAAAGGAAGTCCGATACAGCACATGGCACTATCATGAAGAGGCGACGCTGCTGTTCCAGTGCCAACTGGTAAACTGGGTTTGTTTGCACATTCAGTAAAAGAGCTCATTGAGGATGGAGGGGCACACAGACAGATGACAGATGATATATGGACCTAATATTTTACTTGACCATTGTAATTATAGAAAGTAGTTACAATAAGTTGTGGAGAGTCTGGGACGAGGTGAAGGTGGGGTCACTGTCAGTGTGTCTGAATACAATCGCTGCTCCTATGATTAAAAGGTCATAAGTGAGCTTTTTATATGTCAGCGTCCTGTTCTTTACAGTGAGATTTATTGTTGATAAATCAGAATCGAGAGGTCAAAGGTCACAGTACACACCCCCAAACTTTGTGTGTGTGCATTTGTTCATTTTTTGGTCTATATGACATGGTTGGTACTGCCATGTGATAGCATAGTCACAGTATGGGGTCCAAAATTTTGGTGGGGACCCACAAAAATAACCATAGAAACAGTGAAAAATAATGCCATGTGAAGTTTTTTGCATTTTCCCCCACAATGCCCAGAAAAGGGTTTTGTGTAAAATAACTCACATCAAATAAAAGGGAGGCCTCAAAGCCCTTCCTTCATGAAATTATAAAATTGTGTTTGAATTGTGTGTAAATCATCATCATGCTTTGGTATTTATCCTCGCTCTTAGTGATCACACAGGACCACTGGTCCTGGATCTTTATTTAGCTGCAAAAGTGTCAGAAGATGAACTGCCTTTAATGGAGGATAGAAGATAAAATCTTTGTACACTGTTAGTACTAAATATCAGCTTTGTCTTACCTTTGGTCACCATAAGCTCCTTTAGCTCCTTGATGAATATAATGGGCCTGCGGATGACCCCGAACTGTCTGTCTCCATCCAGCCAGACAGTGGTGAGGCCAGCCTTTACATTCTGAAGGTACAAATTCAGAGGTTCCTACAATACACAGACAGACAGAATCAGAAAGAAACAATGGATCAGGAGGAAGATTTAAATTAAAGTTAGCACTCCAGAGATCAACAGATGGATGAAGAGCAGAGCAGAAGCCAGATGTCGTATCAGTGAGGAAGCAATGACTTCTTCACAAAGCAGCCACATCCAAAGTCAATGACGTGCACTCGAGGGACATCAGAGCCAGTTTCAGCAGGGATGTTTTCTGGTTCAATGCCCCCATGGAAGACTTTGTTTGAGTGCATGTGAATGGCTGCCTCAACCAACTGCTTCATGATGTTTTGTTAAAGAGAAACATGTGAGTTAGGGTGGAGTAAAGGAGGGAGGTGTAGGTGGTATTTTCACATTATGTGACAAGGCTGCAGGTTTCAAACAACAGTGTTGCTCAAAGTTCAGTTTATTTGGCCAGGTGAGAGCAATGTCATTTAAACACATTTTTCCAATGTACCATTGACTGCATATAAAGTCAATCCACTCTGTATGCATCGTTCGAAACACAAGAAAATGTTTTAACTTGAGCACAAACTCGGTGCTTCATCTTGCAATTTGGATGCCAAATGTTATTTTTATTAGCAGCTTATGACTGATCTATAAAACATTAATATATAATGTTTTAACCAATAACACAGCCATTGGTTACAAATTAGGAAGCCTTCAAACAAATGCAGCTCTGTGTCACTTTAAGAGAACACAATGCACACACTCCACCCAGCTTCAGTACCTTAGCGTTGTCTTCCTCCATGGGACCATCTATGTAGTCCTGCAGGATCAAACAGGGGAATGGTCTCCCCATCATGATCAGAACCTCCTCATCCAGATGGTACCAGACTATCAGTGATAAGGCTGCAGAGGCCAGTTCACCTGCCAATCTCAGCATTAGAAACACCTCCATGGGGATTATATGTTCTTCCCCATTTAAGACCTAAAGGAAAATATATAAATCACAAAGTGAGTGTTTAATACTGTAGATGTGGTTGTGCATGTGTGTTTTTTTTAAAGTCCATTCAAATTCTGAGATTGCTTTCAAAATACATTAAATATGTTGTAAAATAGTTGCTGAAAACATGTGAAAAGACTTTGAATGATATATTACCTACCTAACCCACAACAGTATAAAAGCCTTCAGCATGTCAGCATCTGTGCTTCTCTGTTACACTCAGTTGCTAGCTAGCTCTGCCTTCGAAGTACTGCAAATGCATTTTCCCTGGATGAGCAGCTTTATTTAAACTTCCCAAACATGAAGAGATAAAGAAGAAGTGGATTTATTTTGAAAAAGATCTGAAGTTTACGTGTGTCTGTAATGGCACCTCCTTGAACTGCAGGTACACCGTGCCGCAGGTGTTTGTTTGTTTTTCAAAACAATTCCACACAGTGCGTTGTTTCACTAAGGTACATGACATATTGAGACAGAGAGAGAAAGACAGAGAGTCAGACAGACAGACAGAAACAGAAAGACAGCGAAAAAACAGAGACAGTGAGACAGTGAGAGAAAAACAAACAGACAGAGTCAGAGAGAGAGTCCCACAAGTCCTCCATGCCCTCCACTGACTGAGATGAAGCTCAGTTGGTTGTAAAGCTGTTCAAATTCAGACATAAAATAAAGCAGAAGGGTCTTTGGACTGGGCAGTCTCTACTTATCCTGATCATTTCCGATAATTCAATTTTCTGTCTCTGTCGGTCAGTGTAGAATGAATTGGCGTGAAGTCTTTATGTTTTTCTAAATATGTTCACTTATTCACTTATTGTATCATCTGTCATGAGGGAATGAGTCTTTTATCTCCCGACAGAACAAACATGATAAAATTCACTTTCTGTTTCACAACCTTTAAGTGTTGAGAGGATTCGAGTCAAGCTGAAATGTGACAGGAGATGAGGAATACATTGTTTTGCTCTACAAAAGTAGTTTGACATTACAACACCAACACAAAGGAGCTTGAAGAATCTTGCTCATCTGTCGTGGTCATGCTGATCTGGGGAATGTCTGTAGTGTCTCAGCTCTGATTACTGTCAGCTTTCCCTCCCCATTTGTAGCTTTCAGCTCCGCTTGTTGTCAGCAGGACAGATCTGCAGGTCTGAGTGTGAACTGAGCGCAGAATGCTGCATGAGGAGATCCTGCTGAGACAGTTTCATAATGCTGCATGAATACAAGACGAATGATGAGTTGACTACAGTGAGGGATCAATGTGTTTGAGAGTCAGAGACGGCCGGAGTGAAATTGAACGTTTGTGACTGTAAGGAAGATTTTGTGAAGGCTTTATTAACCGTCCAAAAATCCAACAGAGGACATTCAAACATTTCAAATTATTACGTGGGAAAATGACATCTAAGTGGGCGGAAAATGTAACATAAAGACACCTGACACCTGAAGTTACTGCCTTCAGTTTAAATCACAAACACAAGGCGTTCCTTTTATGCACGGGCATTTATTTGCACATCGCTTCAAACAGAATAAACATCAAAGAAATATCTCACAAACATAAAAATAATGTAAACCATAACATGTAAATAATGTAAAACATAATGTAAACATCACTCTGCATACTTCATTGGCTGCGTTAACTCAAGGGGAGTAAGACATGAAACTATTAGAGGACTACGTCATCCTCTAATTAACTTGCCAGGTGCGCTGTGTAGAGTGCGTCTAAATTATGACCCGACCCTCTGCTCTGCTATTGAATACACACCTCTCTCTCTCTCTCTGTATGTGCATGCTCTTAAAATATGCTACTAACAGAACAATGATTTATTAAAACGTAAATTATTTTCATTGTTGACTCAAAAGTATAAAATGAACTTAAACCGTAAAACTGTCTCTGATGGCAGCTACACCTGAACACTAATAACCTTTTGTGTCAATAGTATATAAATATTGTACAGTTATTGTATTTGTTTGTCTCTGTGTGTCCTGTGATGAACTGATGACTTGTCCAGGGTGTACCTTACCTCTCACCCAACGTCAGCTGGGATAGACTCCAGCCATGAACCTGATGAGAATAAGCGGTTACAGATGGATGGATGGAATTATTGTATGTATGTATACACTGTTGCCCATGAAGTTGGAATAAAACATATTTACCTCTTCTCATGAAATGATTGTGACAACGTGATTTATTCTTGATAGATAAAGTGTCTCTTCTTAAAACTTTATTGATCAATAATATATCACAGTGACAATTAAACCACAATGAACCTGATGCGTATAAACAGGAATAAAAAGAGGAATTCTCTGTGTGTGTGTTTGTGTGTGTGTGTGTGTGTGTGCGTGTGTGTGCTTATCACATTGTGGAGAGTCTGGGACGAGGTGAAGGTGGGGTCACTGTCAGTGTGTCTGAATACAATCACTGCTCCTATGATTAAAAGGTCATAAGTGAGCTTTTTATATGTCAGCGTCCTGTTCTTTACAGTGAGATTTATTGTTGATAAATCAGAATCGAGAGGTCAAAGGTCACAGTACACACCCCCAAACTTCAGATTTATAGTTGTAGGGGATTAAAGTACAGCTGATAACTCAAAACGTGTTTATGTTTAAAAAAGTGCTGAACCACACCTCGTCTCATCCTGAGGTCTTCAGATGGAACATTTACAACATTTTCTCCAACTATCTTACAGACATTCCTGCAGCAGCGTTTTGTTGTTTCATCTCTCCCACAAAGCGTCATGGTAAAATCACCTCAGGTCATTCTCTTAGTGTGTGTTTTTCATTATATCAGATGGCGATTAACATAAACATTTTCCAGCCAAGACACATGTTGTCGTGTGTTATTCCACTGTACCAATGGAGTCATTTTTCACATAGAAGACATAAAATAATCTCTGTCAGCCATTTTTGATTCTGATAACAATGTGAGGAATATTTATCTGCAAAGGCTCTTGAGACAAATAATAGAGGAGAGGTGAGAGCAGTATTTCTTACAACTCAAAATACAATGTTGAAACAGATCAGCAATATCGCACTGAAGTTTGCTGTTGTAGTAGATTAGAGTTTAAGCCTTAATAACTCTATTGGCTGGCTGCTGCTGCCCTCTCACAGCCTTCAAACCTGACTGTTTTTCACAGATTTGGTTTTAATCCAAAATAGTCGGAGCAGTTGTGTTTGGACAGAGTCTTCAGAGTCCAGTAAAATAGTTGAACAGTACTGTAAGTGATGTCTGTCTGTCCATTTTCCACCATAAAGTGACCTGGGTTAAATGCTATTTGATGTGTTGTTAGGTAAGCTACTATTGCTTGAGTTTAAAGATATATAAATCCGCTGACAGCAGAAAGAATGGACAGAGAAAGCATGACGTCACCTGTCAGCTTTCTGAAGAGCAGTTTTTAAGCTCAGATTGTCATGGCTCTGGCCCACCACCATCTTGGCAGACCTGCCACTTCCGCCTCCCAGCTAATCTAAAAATTGGCAAAGATACTGTATGGATCATCTGCGGACCTGAGGGTAGCCGAATGATGCCTGGGTCATCAAATATGCCATCTGTAACAGCTGTCAATCAAAGTGGCCATGCTGTTAATTCTGCATAACTTTATAAACAGGTTAGTTCTATAAAAAAATCACCCTCAGTACAGTTCTGCAGTGTTTGCTGTGAAGTTGGACATTTTAACAGAAGGGCCTCAAGTGGCTGAGCGGTCAAGCAATTGCAGTTTTTGGCACTTCTGCATTGGCTTCATTTCTCAGATGTGGAGTTTGGTGCTTGATAAAATCTTTAATCTTGGATTGTTGCAGCGTTGAAGCTGCAGAGACCAAACCGTTTTCCTAAATAGTCCATGTTAAAGAAATTTTGACAGTTAAAAAGACTGGCCTATTTGAGCTGAAACAATTGGTTGATTCATTGATTGATTTGTCCAGTCGTGGAACTATTCTCTGGTTTCCAGTATCTCCAATAAGAGAATTTGTCACTTTTCTGTGTTCTATGAAGACATCACCTTGTCCTCTTGGAAACTGTGATTGATATTGACATGTCACTCAAGCCATTTGGTTAAAGTCTTGCACAAGTGATTTTTTTCTTGGCCCAGTCAAGTCAAGTCAAGTTCTAAAGAGAAAAGACGAGGCATTATTACTGGTCTAATAATGACATAAAAAGTATGCCAATGAATTGAATTTGTATTATTATTATTGATACACATCGGCTTTATAATATTTTTAATTCATATTTCATATTTATCCAAAGTTGTTGAATGGTGTCATTTTAGAACATTTGTTGCATCTGCTGCTCCTAAAGAGGTAAAAACTGAGAGCTGAGGATTGTTTGGAAAGGGTGCTTCAAAGGATGACAAATGACACAAGTGGGAAAAAAGGGTGAGGAAGGAAAATAGGGAGCGATGAAAGATGACCAGCAGAGTACAAGAGTAACACGAGGGGGAGACAATGAAAGAAAGGAAACACAGAGAGAGTGATGAGAGAGGAGGCAGGGGGAGTTCTAAAGGAGAAGAGGGAGAAGATGAAACGGGGGAGAGTGATGAGGGAAAGCAGAAAGAGCAAGAGAAAATGAGAGAATGAGTGAATGATGGAAAAGGAGGACGAGTGAGAGCGATGATGATGAGGAAGAGAGAAAAAAGGAGAGAGGAGGGAAGTGAAGGTGCTGACAGAAAAGTGTTTATCTTTCTGCTCACATGCTGTAAGAATCTGTAAGAAGACCTTTTGCCTCTCCTTACCTGTCAACACAAACATCCAATAGCATGCCACGCCATTTTGTATATACGAAAGGCTCACCTCTATGACAGCTGATATATGAGCCAAATGAGGTTCATTTTCTCTTTCAAAAATTCAGTATTTGTGACACTGAATTTTTGTCATCACCTTCTTTGACCCTTCTAATCATCACATCTGTCAAAACAGCTGTCTCAGCCAGGCAGAGGTGACGCTGGGGCTGTGAAAGCACATAAACATATAGGAGGAGAGAGAGAGGATGAAAAGTGTGAGAGAGAAAAACACGATTTTATGAGGGATTCTGTATATTTTGAAATATTGTGACACATTACTTATGGAGCCAGTCCATTTATATTCCCCTTTTGTGCTACAGCATGAAGCAAATCCTGATTAATGAATGAAGGCAGCTCCTCTACATCACATATAGTTCAGTGTTATCCTTTGTTTCATCAACCTTTTGGAAATCTGTCTTGCACATTCTGAGAAAACACTACACTACATGTACAGCTGTACGTCCCTGTTCAGTTTGGTAGAACATATGCATGCAAAAAATTCCACAGAACTTGAAAGGCTAAAAAATCTGCTGGGATACAGCAGCAGGAAACGGTGCAGTATGGTGTTAACGGTCCAGATGCACATTATGTACAGGATATGCTGTGCAGAGAGGGCCTCTCTTGGAAGGATAAACTGCACCAAAAACCAGCAGACACACACACAGCGGCGCCCTGGGAGCAATTGGGGGGTCTGGTGCCTTGCTCGAGGGCACCTCAGCAGTGGCCAGGAGGTAAACTGGCACCTCTTCAGCTACCAGTCCACTCTCCATACTTTGGTCCATACTGGACTTGAGCCAGCCACCCCTCGGTTCCCAAGTCAAATCCCTACAGACTGAGCTAACGCCACCCAATTAGTTCATTTTGTGTTTCTAGTAACATGACAAGTAGACAAAAAAATAATTATCCGACCTGTTATGAAATTTCCTGTCCCCAAGAAATTATGTTCATATTCTACTGATGTTTCGCCAGTAATATTTTGACTGAAACATAATGGGTGCCATAATTGGTAATCAACATTAATCAAGAGTGATCTTGATTTCATAAATATCAAAACATTAATCATACCTTAAGACATAAAGAAAGTGTCAGTGAATGTTTTACAGATTTACTTAGTAAAAACATTTTGTTTGAAAGAAACAGTACACATTCATTAAATACAATTTCTTTATTATGTTGGTCAACCTAGCAGGTGTTAGGTATTCAAAAGAAAAAGAAGAAATACTTTATTAATCCCTCAAGGGGGAAATTCTTTTTAAAAACTTTCTACATTTACATTTATGTCATGAACGCCATATCAGCGGGTCACTGAAATGGACTAAGGATAATGAAATGTGGAGGAAAATGGTGAAAGTACAAAGAAAAGGGATCAATTTGAGACAGTGGAAATAATTACAGACAAGAATCAGCTCTTTATAGAGAGCAGAGGGATGGCTACTTTAGGAGTTAGAAGGTGTGGCACGGAGAGAAGGATGTGGAAAGTGAGAGGAAGGGGACAAGGACAGGAAGAGGTTCAGAGAGGAATGTGTTGCAGCTAGACAGACAGCAGGATATGGCCATACTAGCCATACTGACTGTGTCCATTTTTTCCATTGGAAGCTATGTTGGTGTGAACAAGAAAGTAATGAGAGGTTGGACCAAGATGTATAAAACTCATACTATCTCAGTAGAACAGCCTCCACTTGTTTAGTTTTCTCTTTGTGACACTAGCAGTTGTTTCCTCTGCAAGTAGAAAGCCCTTCAATGAACTATTTGCAGTTTCCGCTGGTGGACGGCAGCATAAGCAGAGTGATTGTACTCTAGAATCAGCTGGGTGGTCTAAACATACTGCAATTGACTCGGGCAATGAAGATGAATCATGGTGATCATATTGTTATCACTAATCAGTCCCTTTGGCAGCATGGATGTTACTCTGGGCTTCCTGACAAACAAGCCCAAAAGATATGATGGAAATAAAAGAGATGACTAAAGGAGTAGAGATAAAGAATGAAACTGAAACAGAGAAGAGAGACACCGTGTGAAGCTGTGGTTTAAGTGTTTCCTGTTTGCCATGGCAAAGGAAAGCACAAAGTGTGACTGGGCTGACCTAAATCAGAAAACTAGGTCTATTGCCTTAGCATAGAACATGAATTAAGTCTTGAGCATGTGGTTCATCTGTGGGAGGATTTACGTGAGGTACGAGGGTGCATGTGAGACAGAACATTATGTTCAGTGACATGTGAAATGCAAATAAAACATGCAAATAAAACTCATAGAGTGGGGAAGCCCTCCACCTAGTGAGCCACCACCTGTAAAACCTATGACCAGCCCACCTGTACTGGCATTGAGAGGACCCCAGAATAGGACTAACTCAAAGTTGGTTTACAAAGAAAAGAAAACAAAAAGGAACAAAGAAACAACTAAACACAACTGAATTAACTGGGAAGAAAACAAAGATCAACTAACACAATTTATAATCAAAACGCTAAAGAAAACAAGGTAACCATAAATACACAAAATTTACAAAGGGGCAAAAACAGCAGTGGCTCAGCTGCAGCACCAGGAGCTGACATCACTTCCCTGTTCCTGTTATGAGAGGCACACGTCATACACAATATGTAAAATAACTGTTATATATTGGGGGGGGGGGACCAGGAAGTGATCTAGCCTCACCTGTTGGGAATCACTGATTGAGGGGGCGTAGCCGAACTGGTACTCTGAATATAGTATATGCTGAACACACTGTGTGTACACTCAGCACAGCTACCCTCAGCAACATGGTTTGCTTACTGTGGTCTCCATATTGATGTATCTGACCACTACCACAACCTCAACCCAACTTTAACTTAGAGTTATAGTTGGGGTTAAAGCAACTAAAATAACTACAAAAGTAGCAGTGCCTTTTCTCTCCAGTGTCTTAGCAAGATATTGTGAAGCTTTTGATAATACAGTATAGTTGGGCAGAACAGCTATCTAGCAGCCAAACAGAAGTCTTTGGTTTGTACAGGAGCTCTTGTGTGAATGTGAAGTAGAGTGGTACAGAAAAAGAGCTCAGAAATCCTTCCCTGAATAAATAAAGGTTAAAAAAACTAATGTTTCCTGGAGGGCACTGGGTGCTGTCGAGCTGTCAATACACTGCAGACATGTGATATACACTGAAAGCCATTCCTTGTCCTCTGATAGGCTACTGTCCTGCTGTGATGTCACAAGTGCTTGCTTATAAAAAGGGTGACGGGCTCAGCTGCTTCAAAAGGGCAAGTGTGGCTGAGAGCTGAAAGAGTGTGTTTATACATGAGCGTGTCCTGGAAAGAGAGAGCGAGGCAGAGTGTGTCTGTGTGTGTGTGTGTGTGTGTGTGTGTGTCACACACAAACCAGACGTTCAGAACTCAGAGGAAGGAGAAGAGGCACCCAAGACTTGCTGACAAACACATTATAATGATACATTGTGTTGTGGATGTGAAAGCGTCTGGATTATCAAATCACTGGATTGTGAAGCAGAGCACAGAGTCTGGAGGTAGGAAAACAAACTGCAAATTTTAATATATGCATATTGCTTCATGCATACACTGTGTTCTGGTGGGTGCATGCACTGTATATATATTTATACATGATACTATTCACACATTTTAGAATTATTAAAGCATTAAAAGTATTTCACTTTTTTTTTCACTTTTAACAATGTGTTAAGCTTAAAAAACAGTCCACGATGAATAAGGATAAACCTGAGGTCTTGGTAGCATATGATCAGAGATTTTGTAAATGTGTTTACTGCGTATGGATTTCAAACTCTGAAATATTTAAAAAGCATCACTCTGTTTACTTCATTCTATCAGCCTCCACAGGATTATAATCTCTGATCAAACCTAACTTGCAGACATAAATCAGATTGTTCCAGGTGTTTCTCAAATTCATTGAATCCAAACTAACTTTCATCTTTAGAGTATATGGTTTATTTTATTGGGACATTAAAATGTTTTATGAATTACTTGTTATTAGAACATTGACATTCTGCTCACAAAGTGCACAAAGACCTCCCTGTCCACCTCATGGTTTGGTCTACTGTCCTTTAGTTTATTCTATGTGTATTTGTATGTTTGCACATGCACTTATGCATGTTTGTGCATGTACTATTGTGGGCATTTTTGTGTGTTTGAGTACTCAGTATAATTACCACCACTAAGCTATCTTTGTCTAAATATTGTTACATCTAAGTCAATAAATCTTTTGTATTTGATTATTGGCCTCAGAGAGCTGGTCAGGTTTCTGTGTGTGTTCATCTGTGTGAACAACTCATGCTGGAAGAAGAGCAGAGTGACCAGAACCCGTGCCACAAGTTTGACTGTGTATTAGTTCAGGTAGCCGCCTAGATTATTGATGTGATCAGAGGAGGGAGTGAACTGTCACAAGACGCTATCAAAGGGTTGTCAGTGTGAAAGGGTTGCAGGGTCAAGCTTCATGAAGAAAGCAACATGTTACAAACATGAATAAAAGATGAAATCATTCCTTTAGTTATATGTAGCCTCATATTGGACAGCGTTTGATGCAATCTGTCAGGAGCAGACTAAGCTGTGTTTCATTCATTACAACTGAAACAGCCGTCTAAGCATCAGTAATGAACGATTGATTTTTAAAATGAGTCTGCAGTTAACTTTACAGCAGATCCATCATTTACCCCACACTCCAGCACCTCTGTTCTCTAAATATATATTTGTTGAGTTGGGGACATTTTAGGCAATAGTATGACTGACAGCATACTAACACTTCTAATAATTATGCACTGTATGACTGTAACCACACCATAAACCGTTGTTTATGTAGGGTGGCAGTTTATTCCACCTGTTAGATGATTGATGATGTAAAAAAAATAAATAAATAATCCTGGTCCACCCTGGCATTTTGAAATGCATCCCAATATTCAACACTCGGCTCAGAGACCATGAGAGGACTGGACATGAATCAATGTGTCTCTCTTTACAGCTGGCATTAACACAAGTTTAAGTGTTTGGATTGTGTTGGAAAAATGCCAACACACATATTAATCCAACTGTGCATACACACAGAAGACCACTTAACTAAACAACCTGGAAGAAGTCAGAGGTGCAATGAAAAATATGAATTGTACACGTTTTTTCCTTGTAACTGTAAGAGCAAAACAAAAGTTAATAGAGCTTCACTCGAGGAGCAAACAGGTAGAATGCAAAACATCCTAAAGCTTTCTTGCTTCACAGTACTCACAGTATCATCCCTCAACTGGAATGGTCAGTATAATAGTGAACAAGGATCACCAGATGTCTGCTGTCGGCTGGACATTGCTGTAGAAAAGCTTTGATGCTCAGCTAACCCACCATCCATGTACGCAGGCATGTGCTCATTTCAAGTCTTGCCAGGCACCTTTATGTCCTCATCTCTCTCATAAAAAAACACAATAAAGCCCCCAAAATACATTTAAAATAATGTGTTCACTGTAAATTGGCTGAAAAATGGAGGCATATGGTGAGCTGGTATGTACATGAGAAACATACATGCTATTACATCGTAGCAGGACACTGTGCTGATATGCCAAACATGTTAACACTGCGGGAGATAAACTGAAAGGCATGCCGACTGCTGAATTTGATGAACCCATGATAACACTAAGATAACACAGAGGCAGATAACTTTCTGTGTGAAAGAGCACATATGTTAATCTCTATAGGAAAGCAGGCAGGGTCATCAGTTGACCTATGACCTATTTTCATGTGAAAATACTGCTCCAATTTAAATGCAATTTGTTGTGTTCGACAGTAAGACACCTCCTTCTACTAATGGTGTTCTGTCTGATCATCTAAAGGCCAGTTCAGGTATCTGAACTGGACCCTACTCTTAACCTGTCTTAAGCTGTTATGAATAAAGCTGTGTTGTTTTGTGTATTTGGACTTTAGATCATGGAAGTGAGCTCTGTCTCAGCACTGGCTAACCAGTCAGAGCACAGGAACTCGTCTGTTTTGCCAGGGAGATCTTCAGAGTACAGCGATGCAGATCTCGTGCTGTTGGGTGTTGCAATGGCTATTCTGATTATGGCTATAGTCTTTGGTAAGTCACAAAATATTTCATCATTTCAGTTAGTTTATTATTTATTATTTATTGGAGGATCGAAACTGAAATATTATTTTTGCAACTTTTAAATGTCTCTTTTAGTTACACTACTCTTTATTCCGTCCAGGTAACGTGCTGGTGATTACAGCCATCCTGCGATTTCAGCGGCTCCAGACTGTCACCAACCTCTTCATTGCTTCACTGGCGATTGCTGACCTCATCATGGGTTTGGTTGTGGTTCCCTTTGGCTCCAGTTACATCCTGCTGGAATCCTGGCAGTTTGGAAATTTCATGTGTGAATTTTGGACAGCGGCTGACGTGCTGTGTGTGACGGCCAGTATTGAAACCCTGTGTGTGATTGCTCTGGACCGTTACCTTGCCATCACCTCACCATTGCGCTACCCAACGCTACTCACCAGGTATGACCCAAACATTTTGATCTTGAAGTAGAATAATTATTTATATAATATGATAATTATGAAACTGTATATTTGGGGCTTTGGTTTCACATTTTATGGTTAAAGTAACTCAGAGACTAATACTGGTGCACAACATTTTGAGTTCCACGATAATCCTTGCAAAGAGGTGCTAGTCGTGGGGTTTGTGGGGCTTACACAGCATCGAGCATGTGTCTTGAGGTCACTGCAGGGACAGATTGTTACGGGGACACTAACTTCTCTTCTTGAGATACAGAGCAGCTGCATGTTTGTGTTTAGGAGA
The DNA here is from genome assembly GCA_033000465.1 of Sciaenops ocellatus. NCBI lineage: Eukaryota > Metazoa > Chordata > Actinopteri > Sciaenidae > Sciaenops > Sciaenops ocellatus. Next base: position 1,714,653 of record CP136870.1, read on the forward strand.
GCAGGCACCATTCTGATCATTACTATGGTAAATGAGGATAGGGCTGTGTCACTCCCTCGACACAACAGATAGGTACATAAAGTAGAAGCCTCTACTGAGTCAGATAACAATGTTGGACCACATATATCCTTGTCTGTAAGCTAATGACCATTTATGGACATACAGTAGTTGTGTCACTGTCCTGAGGGTATACAGACAAGCCAGAGAACAGCTTCTTCAGAACTGACATGGCAACATGTCATGACAAGGATATGGGTAAATCCTCCATTGTCCATGGCCAAGCTTCAATAAACTTTTCACCCAAATCATCTTGGACTCCCATGAACTTTCTCTGCACTGACTGAACTGACCGTTGATGAATAAAATTCTCCACAGCATTAGGCAAGGGATTGTATCATGGTGATTCCTTGGTGTCACCACTACCTACATGCTCAGACTTTACAGCATGTTGTACATCTAGCCACACCCCAATGATGTCCCAGTAGGTGTTTCCCATCTAATGTCAAAGACAAAACAACACCTTTTGGAGTGTGGCTAGAGTTGCAACATACTGGAAATTTTTAATCCATATAGCAGTGCAGCATAACTTTCCACTTTATTACTCAGCATGGTCTTCTTCTGGAGATTTGGTCCTCTAAAATACCAGTCCAAAATTATATACATTTATTTCTCTGTGTAAAGTGTTTTATTATTATTATTATTATTATTATTATTATTATTATTATTATTATTATTATTATTTTGTGAGGGAACTCTTCTGATAGAAGCTCATCTCTATCAAACATAGAACTTAAATAGAAACTGCACAGATTTTACACAAATCAAATCAATCAAATTTTAGGTCTCGAGTACTGCATATGTGAGACAGTTGTTTCAAGTTGTTAAGGTGTCAGAGGGAGCAGAGCAAAATCTGATAAATTGCTTTGAGCGATGTAACTTGAGCTAACAAGGGTGGAAAACTACAATTTTGAAAACGAAAAAAAGTCTGGGTTTTAAAACTACAGAGAAATGACTGCTCATGTTGCATTGTGGGTAATGTAGTCAGCAAGTTTTGTCACAAAAGAAGAATGAGTGGAACAAAAGATGATTTTACTCACCTCAAATTTTCTTTATGCGTGTACTCTCTTCTCTTTGCTGCTGTCCAGGGGCCGGGCCTTTGCAGTGGTCCTCGGGGTTTGGGCAGTGGCTTCCCTCATCTCCTTCCTGCCCATCCATCTGAAGTTGTGGGTGTCAAGTGATGATGAAGCTCTCCAGTGCTTAGCCAACGAACACTGCTGTGATTTCAACACCAATGCCGCGTACGCAGTGTCTTCCTCCATTGTGTCGTTCTACCTGCCACTGGTAGTGATGATTTTCCTGTACTCCCGGGTCTTCCAAGAGGCTCAGAAACAGCTGGAGAAAATCAGAGGGAGGGAGAGACACTTTTATAACTTGCATTACACTGCAGAGCTGACTTATCCAAATGATAGTCCTGCAATGAATAAACTCAGGACAGGAACTGAGGTGGGAGAACAAGCTGTGGGGGACAGACTAAACATACAGAAAATGGGAGTTATAGACAGTGGGAAGGAGGAAAAATTAGGAGAGAGCAGAGCAAGGACAGAAAAAGGAGAAGGAAAACACTCTGCTACAAAGCGTCTTAAGTTCTGTCTTAAGGAGCACAAGGCTGTGAAAACTCTGGGGATCATCATGGGAACCTTCACATTATGTTGGCTACCCTTCTTCATCCTCAACATCCTCATGACCTTCCTCAACTTGGGTGACATTAAACTGCTTTTCAGACTCCTTAACTGGCTAGGATACTCCAACTCAGCCTTCAACCCACTCATCTACTGCCGCAGCCCTGACTTCAGGCACGCCTTTCAGGAGATTCTTTGTTTGAGGGCTAAAGGGGACAACTGGGGAGAAAGAAGAGGATGGGGTTGGTGCAGGGAGAGAGTTTGTTGCTCCAAGCCCCCCGGCAAGACAAACGGGAGCTCAGACCTGAATGGTGTTAGGGGGCTTAATGTTCAGCAGAGGTTAGGGTGGAAGGGCAGTTTTGAGAGCTCTATTCAAGACAGCTCACTAACTCTGGCTCCTTCAACTTCTTGCTGTGAACGGGTTTTAGAAGTCTCTCCTGGTTCTCTGACAAACTGGCAGGCGAACAGTTCTGGTAATGGGATCTGTAAGGAAAATCTGGCTTCTATTGCTTAACCAATTACTGTGGACTTTACATCGTGTGTGCATAACCAGAAACATTCAGTTTGATGAAGCTCAAAATGTTGGTTTTGGTTTGGAATGACTCAACTTTTTGGTCTTTTTGTTTTTAATATTGGTCTTTAATAGTACGTTATGTGTGTTTTGGTCAGTGCTATTGAAGTTTTACTTGTGATAACTGTTACTCTTCGCTGCTGCAGTTAACTGTAAATCACAAAGGCATACCTCACATCAACAACACAATGTGCAAAACACATAGCCTGAAAATAATGATGACCAGACAGCAAACACAGAAAAACTGCATTAGCAAACACCAAACACGAGCTTCACCAAACTGCTGTAAGATGGATAATTGAAAGATGATATTAGTAGATGGTAATGGATAAATAGGAATGAATTATTATAAAGATGATTCTGCTGTTTCTGATGATGTTACATGTTTCACAGTGAATAATTGAAAACCTTTTGACTTGTTTTCTGTGATGTAATGACTAAATGACAAAAAATATTGCATTCCAAAATGCTTCTTCAAAAAGTGGCTGTTGCTAATAAAAATAAAAAATAAAATAATAAACTAAAATGATAGGTGGGAAGGTTTGGAAGAGGCAGGACATGCACTCCATGCACCCTCATGACTGCAGTTTACATGACATAATGCAGAGATATATTACACCAACTGCTTACTACCAGTAGAAGATTCAGATTTACTGAATTACTCGACTGCAAGTATGAAAGCAGTGGATGTGTAGAAGTCCCTGAAAGTTTAATCACATTTGATTTGATTGACAGTGACAGTAACAACCCACCACCTGTCAACAGATTCTGATTGTACTGGTGTGTGTGTGGCCACACACTATAAACCAGTGAGAAGCTCTGCATGTAAAATAACCAAAAAGTAGATAGATAGAAAACAGTGTGTTCTTGTGGGAGCCGATCACTCAAGAAGCTAAAAAAAAAAAATTTTCATGGCTCATGGCTTTTAGATATTTAAATAAAAGGAGACTATTATTTTCAACATAAACCCACAAGGCAGGAAGCACGAGTAGAAATTTGGAACCACATCAGTGCTAATTATTCATCCAGATAAAACCTCCATGAAACAGAGATTAAAAAATACATTTTGTTCGTCCTGTAGCTTAAAGTCTTATTTGAAACAGTGGGTCTCATAACAATAATAAGATCATTAACATCGTGCCTGTTTTTCATTCCTTCCTGATAAACCTCATAGCTGGTCCAAAATCATTTGCTGGTGTATATTTGTATATCAGATAAACATCTAAGACTCAAACTTGTGACTATCATGCGGTCGCTTTCGTTCATCATGTATT